>JARSSU010027573.1:0-32458 GCA_029619165.1 Eurosta solidaginis | reverse complement strand
GGGGGTAAGGGGTATGGGGGGGGGGTGGTGGGGTTAGAGGGGTACCTACCGGGATCACATCTGAATGGTTTTCAGTATCCGTCCGGGATCCCGTCGGTATCATTTCGGGATCATTTGGGGTCCCTTCCGGCATCATTTCTGGATGGTTTTCGGGATTCGTCAGGGATACCGTCGGGGTAATTTCGGGACTTTTTCTCGACTAATACGGGATAATTTGGGGACCATTTCGGCATCATTTCTGGATGGTTTTCGTGATCCGTCCGGGATCCCGTCAGGGTCATTTCGGGACTATTAGGGTATCATTTAAGGACCTTTCCGGCATCCTATCTGGATGGTTTTCGGGATTCGTCCGGGACCCGTCGGGGTCATTTTAGGACTTTTTCGGGATCATTTGGAGTACCTTCCGGCATCATTTATACATGGTTTTCGGGATCCGTCCGTTATCCCGTCGGGGTAATTTCGGGACTTTTTTCGAATAATACGGGATCATTTAGGGACCATTTCCGGATCATTTATGGATGGTTTTCGGGATCCATCCGGGATCCCGTCAGGGTCATTTCGGGAATATTAGGGTATCATTTAAGGACCTTTCCGGCATCCTATCTGGATGGTTTTCGGGATTCGTCCGGGACCCGTCGGGGTCATTTTAGGACTTTTTCGGGATCATTTGGAGTACCTTCCGGCATCATTTCTAGATGGTTTTCGGGACCCCGTCGGGGTCATTTCGGAACTTTTTCTCGACTAATTAATTCGGGATCGTTCGGAGACCCTTTCGGCATCATTTCTGGATGGTTTACGGTATCCGTTCGGGATCCCAGCAGGGTAATTTCGAGACTATTAGGGGATCATTTGGAGAGCTTTCCGGCATCATTTCTGGATAGTTTTCGCGATCCGTTCGGGATCCCGTCGGGGTCATTTCGGAACTATTTCGGGATAATTTTGGGGTACCTTTCGGCATCATCCCTAGATAGTTTTCGGGACCCCGTCGGGTCATTTCGGAACTTTTTCTCGACTAATTAATTCGGGATCGTTCGGAGACCCTTTCGGCATCATTTCTGGATGGTTTACGGGATCCGTTCGGGATCCCAGCAGGGTAATTTCGAGACTATTAGGGGATCATTTGGAGAGCTTTCCGGCATCATTTCTGGATAGTTTTCGGGATCCGTCCGGGATCCCATCAGAGTCATTTCGGGTCTATTAGGTGATCATTTGAGGACCTTTCCGGCATCATTTATGTATGGTTTTCGGGATCCATCCGGGATACCGTCGGGGTCATTTCGTGACTTTTTCGGGATCATTTGGTGTCCCTTCCGACATAATTTCTGGATGGTTTTCGGGATCCGTCAGGAAAACCGTCGGGGCCATTTCTGTATTTTTTCGGGACTAATGCTAGATCATTTGGGGAACCTTTCGTTATCATTTCTGAATGATTTTCAGGATCCCTTTGGGAACCCGTCGGGGTCATTTCGGGACTTTTTCGGTACTAATACGGGATCGTTTAGCGACCCTTCCGGCGTCATTTCTGGATGGATTTCGGGATCTGTACGGGAACCCATCAGGGTAATTTCTGGACTATTTCGGGATTATACGGGGACCCTTTAGGGGTCATTTCTTGACTTTTTCTGTATTATTACGGGATCATATGGGGACCCTCTCGGCATCATTTCTGGATGGGTTTCGGGATCCTTTCGGGATCCCATCAGGGTTATTTCGCGACTTTTCGGGCCTATTTCGGAATCATTTTGGGACCCCTCCTGGTTAATTTCTGGATGATTTTCGAGATCTGTCCGGGAATTTTAGTACCATCTTTGGACCCTTCCGGGATCATTTTAGGTCTCTCGGCAACCGGTAGTTCAGCACACATGCCTTTTTAAATTATGAGCTTTATGGCCGTGGATTTGCTGCTAATTATTCGTAATTAAAATTCGGTATGTTTTATCTTCAATCTAACACAGCTTTTTCGTTCTAATTTTGAGTTTTTCAAATGAATCCTATGACGACCTGTTGTAACAACAAAAAAAACACTTTTTGTAATATTTTAACCAACTAAATACCCGAAAATGCAACACTATTTTCATCTAAAAAATTCTCTTTGGTTTTAGCTAATTGTAGTTTCACTCCTTTGTTCTATGAGTAGTAATTCTTTCACCCCTCTCATATCAGTTAATTTAATTTAAAAACAAAATGTGTTTTTTTTTAATTCGAAAAAACTGTGTTGTACTATTCATGAAAGCGTGCATTTCAGCTTATGTTCTCATTTAGTACTTTTTTTTTACTAAATTACAAAAATAAAATTCATTAGACAAAAATAATTTTTAAACAGATAATTTGATAAGCAGGCTAACGTGAATAGCACATATATTTTATTTTCTCCTTGCGGACGGGGCCGCGGGTAAGGGCTAGTATATTATAAATGGGAAAGTTTGGATGTTTGGATGTTTGTCCAGACGTTTGTTTTTGTGACTCAATCACGCAAGAACGGCCGGACCGATTTGGATGAAATTTTTGCGCACATATAGCCAATAGTCCAGAAGGATCTACTAGCTATATATTTTTCAAAAGGGGGGAGGTCCCCGCCCCCTAGGAACAGTTATAATTTAATTATTGCATTTTTCGTCTTTGTGACTGAATCACGCCATAACGGCTACACGGATTTTGATGAAATTTGGGACACAGACAGCAGTCTACTAGCGTAATTTTTTTCGAACATGGAAAGAGGGGTGAGGGTCCCACGACCCCTTCGAGCAATTATTTTTTAATAATTTTTACACATTATAACTTTATTAAGGCCAGTAGCCTTCACCAATATCACAGACTCAAGGGGTCAAATAAGTCGAGGGTTTACAAAGTGAGCAGTGACACCCTCTGTCCCCCTTTACCGCCCCTCTGATGTAAAATCTATAAATTGTTATAACTCAATATAAATTTTCTCCTAAATCAATAGTTTTTGGTATCTGGCACATACAGATCGAGATCTAGACAATTTTGGAAAAAAGAGCAGCGGTCCTTCTCCTCCCGCCATCCGCCCTCAATCAATTGTTTTTATTAGCACGCTTTTATTAGCTTTATCTGTATGTTTCTTTGTAACTCTTCATTCGCTCCAACGCGCCTGCTGCCTTAATAAAATGGTTCTACAATTAGCTTCGCCTTATTTGTAATCTCGTTGGGTTCATATCGAAGCCCTTCCGGGATCATTTTTGGATGGTTTCGGGATCCGTCCGGGATCCCGCCGGGGTCATTTCAGGACTTTTTCGGTACTATTTCGGGATCATTTTGGGACCTTTCCGGCATCATTTCTGCATAGTTTCCGAGATCCGTCGGGGATCTCGACGGGGTCATTTCGGAATATTTCTGGATCATTCTGAATGGTTTTCGGTATCCATCCGGGATCCCGTCGGGATCATTTCGGGACTTTTCGGGATCATTTGGGGTCCCTTCTGGCTTCATTTCTGGATGGTTTTCGGAATCCCGTCGGGGTCGGGACCCTTTCGGCATCATTTCTGGATAGTTTTCGGGATCCGTCCGGGGTCCACCCGGGATCACTTCTGGACTATTAGGGGATCGCTTGAGGACCTTTCCGGCATCGTTTTTGCATAGTTTCCGGGATCCATCGGGGATTTCGACGGGGTCATTTCGGGACTATTTTGGGATCATTTGGGGTACCTACCGGGATCACATCTGGATGGTTTTCGGTATCCGTCTGGGATCCCGTCGGGATCATCTGGGGTATTTTCGGACATCATTTCTGTATGGTTTTCGGGATCCATCCGGAATCCCGTCGAGGTCATTTCGTGACTTTTTCGGGAACATTTGGTGTCCCTTCCGGCATAATTTCTGGATGGTTTTCGGGATCCGTCAGGAATTCCGTCGGGGCTATTACTGGACGTTTTCGGGACTAGTACGGAACATTTGGGGAGCCTTTCGGTATCACTTCTGGATGGTTTTCGGGATCCGTTTGGGTACCCGTCGAAGCCTTTCGGGACTTCTTCGGGACTAATACGGGATCGTTTAGCGACCCTTCCGGCATCATTTCTGGATGGATTTCGGGATCTGTACGGGAACCCATCAGGGTAATTTCGGGACTTTTTCGGGACTATTTCGGGATCATTTTGGACCCTTTATGGGTTGTTTCGTGACTTTTATTGTATTATTACGGGATCATATGGGGACCCTCTCGACATCATTTCTGGATGGGTTTCGGGATCCGTCCGGGATCCCATCAAGGTTATTTCGCGACTTTTCGGGGATATTTCGGGATCATTTTGGGACTATTTCGGGATAATTTGTGGATGGGTTTCGGGATCCGTCCAGGATCCCGTCGGAGTTTTTTCGGAACTTTTTCGGGACTACTTCTGGATCATTTTGGGACCAATTTGGGATAATTTCTGATTGATTTTCGGGATTCGTCCGTAATTCCGTCGGAGTTTTTTCGGGACTTTTTCTGGACTATTTTGCGATAATTTTCGGCCTCTTTAGAGATCAATTCTGGATGGGTTGCGGAATCCGTCCGGGATCCCGTCAGTGTCATTTCGGGACTTTTTCGGGACTATTTTGGAATCATTTTGGTACCCCTCCTTGATGATTTCTGCATGACTTTCGGGATCTGTCCGGGATCCCGTCGGAGTTATTTCGGAACTTTTTCGGGGCTATTTCGGGATCATTTGGAGACCCTTTAGGGGTCATTTCGTGACTTTTTCTGTATTACTTCGGGATCATGTGGGGACCCTCTCGGCATCGTTTCTGGATGGGTTTCGGGATCCGTCCGGGATCCCGTCAGGGTAATTTCGGGACTTTTTCGGGACTATTTCGGAATCATTTTCTGACCCTTCAGATATCAATTCTGGATGGTTTTCGGGATCCGTCTGGGATCCCGTCAGTGTCATTTCGGGACTTTTTCGGAATCATTTTGGGACCCTCCTTGATAATTTCTGCATGATTTTCGGGATCTGTCCGGGATCCCGTCGGAGTTGTTTCGAGACTTTTTCGGGAATATTTTGGGTCATTTTGGGACCATTTCGGGATAATTTCTGAATGATTTTCGGGATTCGTCCGGGATCCCGTCGGAGTTTTTTTCTGGACTTTTCCGGGATCATTTGGGGATCCCTCCAGATTCATGGATGGTTTTCATGATCCCGTCAGGGTCAAATGGGAACTTTTCGGGACTATTTCGAAATCATTTGGAGTCCCTTCCGACATTATATCGGGAGGTTTCTCGGGATCCATACGGAATCCCGTCAGCGTACTTTCGGAACTTTTTCAGGGCTATATCGTGTTCCGTCAAGAACATTTCGGGACTTTTTTGGGAGTATTTCGGGATCATTTCAGTATAGATACTTCAGGGATAATTTCTGGATGATTTTCGGAATCCCTGCAGGATCCCATCAGGCTCATTTTGGGACCCCTCCGGGATAATTTATGGGTCATTTTCAGGATCTGTCCGGGATCCCGTCGGAGTTATTTCGGGACCTTTTCGGGACTTTTTCTGGATTATTTCGGGATCATTTTGGGACCCTTGCGGGATAATTTCTGTATGATTTTCAGGATCTGTCCGGGATTCCGTCGGAGTTTTTCGGGACTTTTTCCGGACTATTTCGGAATCATTTGCGGACCCTTCAGAGATCAATTCTGGATGGCTTTCGGGATCCCGTCAAGGTCATTTCAGGAATTTTTCGGGACTATTTCGAAATCATTTTGGTTAATTTCTGGATGATTTTCGGGATCTGTCCGGAAAATTTAGTATCATCTTGGGACCCTTCCGGGATCATTTTAGGTATCTTTGCAACCGGTAGTTCAGCACACATGCCTTTTTAAATTATGAGCTTTAATGGCCGTGGATTTGCTGCTAATTATTCGTAATTAAAATTCGGTATGTTCTATCTTCAATCTAACAGAGCTATTTTGTTCTACTTTTGAGTTTTTTAAATGAATCGTGTAACGAGCTGTTATAACTATAATTACACTTTTTGCAATATTTTAACCAACTAAATACCCGAAAAAGCAACACTATTTTCATCTAAAAATTCCCTTTGGTTTTAGCTAATTGTAGTTTCACTCCTTTGTTCTATGAGTAGTAATTCCTTCACCCCTCTCATATCAGTTAATTTAATTTAAAAACAAAATATATTTTTTTTTATTTCGAGAAAACTCTATTGTACTATTCATGAAAGCGTACCTTTCAGCTTATCTTCTCATTTAGTTCTTTTTTTTTACTAAATTACAAAAATAAAATACATTAGACAAAAATAATTTTTAAACAGATAACTTGATAAGCAGGCTAACGTGAATAGCACATATATTTTATTTTCTCCTTGCGGACGTGGCCGCGTGTAAAGGCTAGTATTCTATAAAAGCGTGCAATTACTGGCATATGCTGATGACATTCATATCATCCGCCTAAATATCCGTGCTGTTAGTTCTTCTTACTCCAAACTGGAAAAAGAAGCGGTAAAGATGAGTTTGATGCTGAATGAGGACAAAACGAAGTACCCGCTGTCATCGAGCAAAGAGTCAGCGCATACGCGCCTTGGAAACCACGCTACTGTTGGCAGCCATAATTTCGAAATAGTAAAAGACTTCGTTTATTTGGGAACCAGCATCAACACTAGCAACAACATCAGCACTGAAACCCAGCGAAGCATTAATCTTGCCAATAAATGCTACTTTGGACTAGGTAGGCAATTGAAAAGTTAAGTCCTCTCTCGGCGACCGAAAATCATACTCTACAAGTCCCTTATCGTACCCATCCTGCTATATAGGGGCAGAAGCATGGACCATGACAACAGCTGATGAAACGGCTTTGGGAGTGTTCGAGAGAAAAGTTTTTCGAAAGATTTATGGACCTCTATGCGTTGGCGATGGCGAGTACCGAAGAAGATTTAATGATGAGCTGTACGAGCTATACGCAGATATCAACATAGTCCAGCGAATTAAAACGCAGCGGCTGCGCTGGCTACGCCATGTTATGCGAATGAAAGATGATACTCCGGCCAAGAAAGTGTTTCTATCGGAACCCGCCTATGGAAGCAGAGGTAGAGGGCGGCCCCCACTCCGTTGGATGGACCAGGTGGAAAACGATTTAAACTCCCTTGGTGTGACCAATTGGCGCCGGTCGGCGGAGCGAAGGAGCGACTGGCGCGCCTTGTTGGACGGCCAAAACCGTTTAGACGGTTAAGCGCCAATTTAGTAAGTAAGTAATGGGAGGTGCCACGCCACCTTTTTCCCAATTCCACAATTTTTTGGTGGTGTTAAGGATTGACCTCATATAACTCCTTACTTAATTTCAATGTTCTGGCAAGTATACCCTCAGAGTTATGCAGTACCAAAAATTGCATTTGTATGGGAGGTGCCACGCCCCTTTTATATATCGAAAGTATTTTTAGCCTAAAACCTTCGTTTTGATCGAAGGAACCTATAGCCAAAATTTGGTGATGATTGAAGTGTGGGAAATACGTTTCCATAGGTAACACACAGATACACAGAATTTGATTTTTATATATATATATAGATTAGTTTAAACACGCAAACACAAGAGCTCATGCTTGACACTCTACACATACAACCTTACGAAAAATTTAAACAACCTGACATCAGGACGGACAAGACGACACCTGTTTCGATTATACCTTGTAAATCTCTTCAAAGCTTTTCTCCCGAGAGTGGGATTTGAACCCACACTCCTACGATAGTTGAAGTGTTACAAACGCATTCAGCCACGTCATGCCTTAGTTGTTGTGAACTGTATCCCAATTGCCTTCGTTGCACGCAGGTAAGGCATAACGTGCCTGAAGGCATGACGTGCCTGAATGCGTTTGTAACACTTCAACTATCGTAGGATTGAAACCATCGCAGGAGTGCTGGTTTAAATCCCACTCCCGGGGAAAAGGCTTTGAAGAGATTTCCAAGGTATAATCGAGTCAGTTGTCGTCTTGTCCGTCGTGATGTCACGATGTTTAAATTTTTCCCAAATTATTAATAAATTAATTAATGCAAACTCTTATCCAATTATTTCGATCTGTGCAGCACCTAACGCATTTTCCACCCTTTTTTCATTGTCTCGGGGTCTTAGCCTTTATGTGAAGTTTCACGTTAGTAGCTAATGAGAAGCTACTTAAAAATCGATTACAAGATTTGTATTGAAAATGCGGTCAAACATTCAACCGACCTAATATAAAGGAAAGAAAACAATTAATATCATAAAAAGAAAATAAAAAATAAAATTAAGCAATTCCTTTATGTAAATGGACAAAATCAGCGAAAAAAGTATCCTTATATAAAGACATAATCTTGCTGAACTTCGATTTTAAAGTGTTTACATAGACATTGTAAAAATATTTATGAGAAATGAACATATAAAAGTGGAGCGCACATTACTTGGATTGGAAAGTTGGCATAAGAGGAGTCAACTTATCAATATTCAGGCAATTAATTGCGCTCCGCCTTTATTTATATTTTTATTTCTCATAAATAATTTTACAATTTCTATGTCAAAATTTTAAAATCCCAGTTTAGCAAGAATATGTCTTTATATATACCAAGCTTAAATGCTGCCTCAAGATCTGGCAACTCTGCCGCCCCTAATAGCTGGAACCTTGACCGGGCGAGCTCAGGACATGAGCGCAGAACGTGCTCAACCGTTTCTTACTGCAGGTCACACTTCCAACACTTGCTTTTACTGACGATGCCTAATCTCTTCAGAGATATGAGCCACTTTGTGAGTCTGATATCGTAGGCTTTGCACATGATCTTAGAAATTTTGCAGCCCGCGCTTGTGTCCACGCCTTTCCTGCTTGATGGATCATATGCAACTCCTGCCTCCTTTCGGTTTCTCCCAAATGGATTGGGACGTCTATCGTCGACTCAGCGAGTGTTGCACCCTCCTTTGCTAACTCATCGGCCTTTTCGTTACCTTCTATAACTTTATGACCGGGAACACAGTAAAGATGTATGGTCCGGCCTGAGCGAAGTTTATACTATGTTTCCTTACATTCCAGAACACTTCTTGATGAAGTAGTGTGTGAGAATATTGCCTTAATCGCAGCCTGACTATCAATATATAAATTGACCCAACTGCAGCTTAAGCACGCTTCATCCAGAATTTCTGCTGCTTTCTTCACTGCTATAATTTTCGCCTGAAAAGCGCTGCAGTAATCTGGCAGCCTGTAGGATCTACTTATTTCTAGGTCGGCACAGTAAACAGCATACTCAACCCCTTCCATTAATTTGGAGCCAACCGTATATCCGTGTATAGTATTTTCTGCCATTTCTGCACGCCGGCACCAACCCTCCGGCTCAATTGTGGCCCTAATATCTCTTTCAGGCACATATATTCAGTTTGCTATACTGCTGTGGCCATAAGGTCTGCACTCAAGCTGCCCCGAGGCCTTAAGCCTTGTTGCAGTTGCTGACGCGATGTTTTGGCCGTTAGGTCTACAGGCGGAATGTGTAGAATGGCAAGCAATGCTGCTGCCGGGGTAGTTTTTATATCCAGCTGTACTTGTACACAGGGTATTATAACTTTGATTGGATAACGGTTGGTTGTACAGGTATTAAGGAATCGAGATAGATATGGACTTCCATATATCAAAATCATCAGTATCGAAAAAAAATTTGATTGAGCCATGTCCGACCGCCCGTCTGGCCGTCCGTCCGTCTGACCTTTAACACGATAACTTGAGTAAATATTAAGATATCTTCACCAAGTTTGGTACACGAGCTTATCTGGACCCAGAATAGATTGGTATTGAAAATGAGCGAAATGGGATGATAACTGTAGGGATTTACTACACGTTGTTATGAAATACTTGTTGTTGTTAACACTTTAATTATTCTTTAAAAATCGAGTTTCAAATTTTTTATATTACATGTTATTTTTGATGTGAAAATTTTGATATTGGTTTTTGAATTTATATTGAACAAATATAATTGAACTAGTTAGATTTATTTAATATCTGTACATGATCTTCCTGATTAATATCTGTACGTGATTGTTAAATTTGGCGACCCTACCAGGAGCCTTTGGGTGATGTGGGATATAGAAAATCTTTGTTCACAAGCAACATAAGCATACTGGAGCTTTTCGTACTTAAGGAATATTTTCAAGAATTTTCAACTACAAGCAGCACTAAGCAGTGAAAGAACCTAAACAAGCAACAAATCGAAAACGGCTGGAAAGATATACCAATTAGCCATAACACACGACCACTAGCTTCTGGCACAAAGAGAACGTTAAATAAATATACCAACTGGCTGACGTCCCAAATTGATATCAAGAAACACTTCAATTTCACAACAAAAACGTTACCATCAATGTGCAACCAATAAAAGTAAATCCAACTACATCATCCACTAACGTTTATATTGCACATCAAGCTGTTGAGAGAAATTTATGCAGCCATTCAGCTGCAACGTTTCAACATATCCACACCAACTACTAAACGTGTAACAATTAAAATTGACGAAGGATAAGTAGATATATTGGCTATATAATTAAACATTTTTTTTATTTTATAATATATTTATAGAAGTCTATAGGATTATGGTTAATTTTTATTTTTGTGAACCTTTTTCAAAATGTTTCATTCTCCGCGTGAAACGGGCGCGGGAGATAGGCAAAATAGGTATCTTATAGATATAGAGGATCCATGTGAGTTCTCGTCAGAAGATATACGCAATCCTTACGATAGGAATGAAATTTGTGCCACTTCGATAAAATTACCGCAATTTTGGTCGAACTGTCGAGAAAGATGGTTCCTACATGCTGAGACACAATTTGCTACAAAATGCACAACTAGAGATTTGACTAAATACGTGTTTGTAATAACTGCCTTGCCACAAGACATTATTGCAAATGTATTAGATGTTATTCAAAATCCACCTGAAAGTGGAAAAAATGACAACTTAAAGAAAACTCTTATTGATAGGCACTCCTTAAGCGAACAGAGAAGATTAGATAAAATGTTAACAGATACTGAGATAGGTGATCGGACACCTTCTAAATATTATAGGACCCTTGACAAAATCAGGAATATGTCGTTCATCCAAATCACATGGAACATCGCCATTACATTTAGTACCTAAAAAAAGACGCAAATGACTGGCGTCCTTGCGGAGATTATCGTAGGATTAATTTAATCACTGTACCCTGATCGATACCCTTTTCCACATGATTTACATATTGAATTCAAAAATAAAGCAATATTTTCAAAGATATATTTGGTTAGGGCTTACCTGGAAGAAGACATTCATAAGACTGTCATAACCACACCTTTTGGAATGTTCGAATTCGTCAGAATGCCTTTTGGATTACGAAATTCAGCGCAAACATTCCAAAGGATTATAAATGAAGTGTTATACGATTTAGATTTTATATTTGTTTATTTGGACGACATACTGATAGCTAGTAAAGATGAATCAGAACATACACAACATCTTAATATACTATTTCAGCGTTTAGATAAGTACGGATTGAATATCAAGCCATCTAAGTGCGTTTTTGGAGTAGGTAAAATTAGTTTCCTAGGTTATAACATATAATCTGAAGGTATTCAACCATCAGCGGAGAAAATTCAATCAATTGTTGATTTTGGACGGCCAGTGTCAATCAAACAAATGCAAAAGTTTGTGGGAATGGTTAATTTTTAACATAGGTATACACCAAAGCTTGCTGAAATGCTAGACCCAATACACAGCATGATAACAAAGGCATCAAAGAGCAAAAATAAGTTACTTGATTGGTCTGATGAAACATTGCAGGCATTTGAGAAAGTAAAAGAGAGTTTTGCTAAGAAAACATTGTTAACACATTTCAACAGTGAAGCAATTCTCTCTGTTGCTGTAGACGCATCAAATAGGGCTATTGGAGGAGTTCTTCAATAGGAAATCAACAATATTAAAGAACCGTTAGCCTTCTTCCCTAAGAAACTTAGTCCGTCTGAATGTAAATATAGTACTTCTGATAGAGAGTTACTCGCTATTTATTTAACTATTAAACACTTTAAACATTGGTTGGAAGGTAGATTTTTACGGTTTTTACGGATCACAAGCCACTAACATTTGCATTGAATTCAAAGGTAGATCGAAGTCCAAGGTAGACAAGACATTTGGAGTTCATATCCCAATTTACTAGTGACATTAAATACATAAAAGGGGTATTATACTATGTTGCGGATGCGTTATCAAGGATATCCGAAGTGTTAACGTTAGAAACCATTGATGTAAATTTAAAAGAGTTATTTATTGAACAAGGAAAAGATCGTGAAATTAAATCATTAGCAGTAAATCTAAATTGTAGACATAAATTGGAACTAATATCAGTTCCATTTTTAAATATTCAAATTTGGTTTGAGACAACACTTAGTTTAACAAGGCCATATATACCTCAAGTGTTAAGAAAATTAGTGTTCGAGAAATTACATGGTATAGCCCACGTTGGTATTAAAGCAACACGCAGGTTAATCACTAATAGATATTTTTGGCCAGGTATGAATAAAGATGTAAACCAGTGGGTGAAAGAGTGAATTAATTGTCAAAAAAATAAAATTTATAGACATACAAAATCGCAAGTTTCGAAAATACCAATTCCAAAAGGGCGTTTTGAGCATGTACATTTAGATATCGTTGGACCTCATCCTCCATCACCTGCTGATTTTAGATTTATATTAACTTTAATAGATAGGAATTCTCGTTGGCCGGAGGCATATCCTCTTCAAAATATTTCCGCGAAAAATGTGACAGAAACTTTCTTTCGTGAGTATATATCACGATTTGGAGTTCCGTTGACAATTACAACTGATCAGGGAGCGCAATTTACATCGCAGGTTTTTACAGAGCTCTCAAAACTATTAGGAAATCATAAAATCATAACCACTGCTTATCATCCGCAAGCTAATGGAATAGTTGAACGCTTTCATAGGCAACTTAAAGCTTCAATTATGGCAAGTGGAAGTGCAGCTGAATAGTATGAGGAGTGCGATCATCCTATAAAGAAGACATTCAGTCTACATCTGCAGAGATGGTATATGGGGAAAATCTAAGACTTCCTTCGCAAATGGTAGTTCGATCTGAAAATAACTTTGACTCATCTGATGTTCTGTTAAGATTAAAACAAAATTTCAAAACTTGTGCATCAAACATATCTCACCATAAAAATTCACTATTTTATGTTCCAAAATATTTAAATGATTGCATGTTTGTATTAGTTAGAGTTGATAGAAAGAGAACCGGTTTACAGGAGCCATATGAAGGACCAATAGAGAAAACACCAAAGTGGTTCAAAATTAATTATTATAATAAATTCATGAATATTTCTATAGACAGAATTAAACCTGCATATTTGGATGCGAGTAAATATAGTTGTTTGGATAAAACAAAAAGAGTTACATTTAATTTGTTAAATATGGAATAATTTGGAAGAGGGGTAGTGTAGGGATTTACTACACGTTGGTATGAAATACTTTTTGTTGCTAACACTTTAATTATTCTTTAAAAATCGAGTTTCAAATTTTTTATATTTCATGTTATTTTTGATGTGAAAATTTTGATATTCATTTTTGAATTTAATATAATTGAACTAGTTAGATTTATTTAATATCTGTACATGATCTTCCTGATTCATATCTGTACGTGATTGTTAAAATAACCACGCCCTCTTTTTATATATATAACATTTTGGAAAACACAAAAAACCTTATTATTTAGTAAAAAATACACCTGGAATGTTGAAATTTGACGTGTGGGACTGATATTGAGACTCTTGATAAAAATTTGAAAAAAAAATTTTAAAATGAGCGTGGCATCGACCACTTGTGATAAAATCAATTTTACAAATATTATTAATCATAAATGAAAAATCGTTAAACCTATCGCAACAAAATTCGGCAGAGAGGTTGCCTTTACTATAAGGAATGCTTTGAAGAAAAATTTATGAAATCGGTTAAGAACCACGCCCACTTTTATATAAAAGTTTTTTAAAAGGGCCGTAGACGAATAAAGTAAGCTATATCTTTGCAAAAAAAGAGCTTTATATCAATGGTATTTCATTTTCCAAGTGGATTTATAACAATAGAGAGGAAAAATTCAAATTTAAAAAAATGGGCGTGGCACCGCCCCTTTTATGACTAAGCAATTTTCTATGTTTCGGGAGCCATAACTGCCGTTCCCTAGCTTTCGGTTTTATGCAACCCTCAAAGATTATTCTTAACCATTCTATAATCGTTCAACTGGCAATCTGCAGCATAGCAGGGAATATCCCAATCGGGGCCCGGCGATTTGAACATAGCAAACGTTTTTTGCCGATTCAATTTTGGTCTTTGTCACCAATCCTGGTACCTCTTGCTCCGTATTAGTTATGTAGAGGTGGTTACATAACTCGTTTATAGATCCTCAACAGATATCTGTATTCGTCCCAGAACTCCTCGCTTTCCGCAACTTTAGCCAGCTTAAAAATTTATCTGCCTTCTAAGAAGACTCAACTCTTTACTCCAACATGGTGGCTTTGGGTTTTTATAAGTTTTCCCCTTCTCTACCATTTTCAGAGGGATTTTGAAGCTGACATATGCATGGTCTGAGAATGATGGCTTGTCAAGGACCCTCCATTCATACCCCGATATATCATGGCCAGAACTCAATGTGATATTAGCACATTGCTTGACGTAGGACTAGTACATGTAGGCACGCTACCCCTGTTGGCCACCTGTAGAGTACTTTGTAGTATGTAACAAAAAAGGGACTCAACTCTATAATTAATATCGTTCCCTCCACATACGGTGTAATGCGCATTCGCATTCGCGCCTATGACAAGCCGCCTTCTACACCCTTCTTAATCCACCAGCCTTTTCAACTCCTCTGGTGGGGCTTCCACGTCATGGGCCATGTAGCAAGATGCCAGAATAAGGGGGTATTCTTTCTTTCCCTCTATTGCGACTACCGCTAGGTCTTCGGTGCTGAAGTTAGATAGCATGCACGAGTATACGTGTTTTCTTACCATGACTACAGCTCTAAACCTGCTTTCCGTCTTAGCGTAATAAACCCCGAACCTGCGAGCACTGATTCCAGAAACCTTTCCTTCAGATGAGAGCCATGGCTCCTCTATCAGCGCCACATCAAACGAACCCTCCTCAAGAGCCAACAGGAGCTCGCTCGACGCCACTTTACTGTGTTGGAGGTTTATCTGTAAGACTCGCAGCGCCATTGAGCTATTTGTCGCCCTCAAAATTATCCGCCACTGCGCTCACGCAATGCATTTTTCCGCAGCATCATTGAGCTGTTTGTCCACTTCTAATACCTCCGCCTCTACGCTTGCCTTTTTCTGCTACCTTCAGGCCTTCGTGGTCCTTTTCCACCTCCCCTGCTTTTAGTGTATATACTACCTGCGCCCCAGAACATTCTCCCCAGCTGTGAGTGCAACAGATCCTCCGATTCCTTATTAATATGGAGGATGTAGTACTGGCCCCTCTCCACGGATTGCGATATGTTGAGTACCCTCCAGTCCCGTGTTGGTATGTTCGGGTCCTACCGCTGCAACATGCCAAGCGTGTCTTCCGCCTTCACCACTCGGGGATCCAAACCTTGGCGTTTGGTATCGTGGGGATAAGTGCTCTGTCCCACCACCTTCAACCTTGCGCCTTCTTGTTTTGAAGGTCTGGAACAACTCTCTGCATCCATTCTAAAGTCGCCTTATTGGTGCAGGTCATCAGTTTAACCCCATTGTGCCATCCAGCTGTTTCGAACGCTGGTAGCGGTCTGTTTGGTTCATCATGCATCATTTTGATCATAATGCTGATCAGCTCCCCTTCTACGGATTTCCACCTCCAACTTCGCTCATCTTCTTCTCGGTGAAAACCGGAGTCTCAGCGTTAGCTCCCTTTAGTACCATCGAGTAAGCTGGAGTCTGATTGTTATCTCCATTTAGCTTATTAATACTTGTGTCTTTGCTTCACAAGCCATTATTGCTTTCCCCTTCCTGTAATACAGCTTATGTGGTACATGGCTTCCCAGTACTTATATTTCCCTCTTCGATCCGCTTTGGCAGATTTGAGGTTTGGTTCCTATCATTCCGCCTAATTCTCCTCCTGGCTCTTGGACTGGGGCGTTTACCCTCCGAGTCATCGCAGATAGCAATTTCCTCTTACCGGCTTGCGACGCCATCCCCTTTTCCTTCGCATCCTGGCTTTCTCTTAAAGTTTTTGAGTTCATCTTGGTCGTACGACCACATGCCCACAAGGCGTGCTCAGCGGTCTAATGTAAAAATGAGGATAAAACCATCCTTCACTACAGCACCCCTTGATGTGGTCAGGCATCATTACTTCCCGAGGCAGCCAGGGGTCGGGAATGTGCCGTTCAAATACATCCGAATATATCCCTTGGCTGCAAATCGTCCAATAGGCACGGCCGCATAACACCCTGGATTAGGGGGTTGGCAGTTCTTGGTCACCGACATCCCGCCGCCTTCCTATGAAGCGAAACGGCGTGGATGCAGGCCCTAAACCGCTCATCCTCACACTCGGGCGCTATGGAGTACGGCTAAGCCCTCACACCAACGATAAGGTCCTGCTATAGTGAGGGTAGCTCAATGAGAAGTTACTCGATGAGCTAGAAACTTGAAACTTTAAACCTGATTCAGAGGCCCATGACAGTTTAAAACTCATAAAAACAAGCAAAGAAGGCTAAGTTCGGGTGAAACCGAATATTACATACTTAGCTGAGAGCTATGGAGACAAAATAAGGGAAAATCACCATGTAGGAAAATTAACCTAGGGTCCCCTTGGAATGTGTTTGTATGCCATGCGTATCAAATGGAAGGTATTAAATAGTATTTTAAGAGGGAGGGGGCCATAGTTCTATAGGTGGACGCCATTTAGGGCTATCGCCATAAAGGTGGACCAGGGCTGACTCTAGAATTTGTTTGTACGATATGGGTATCAAATGAAAGGTGTTAATGAGTTTTTTAAAAGAGCGTGGGCTTAGTTCTATAGTGGACGCCTTTTCGAGATATCGCCATAAAGGTGGACCAGGGGTGACTCTAGAATTTGTTTGTACGATATGGGTATCAAATGAAAGGTGTTAATGAGTATATTAAAAGGGAGTGGGCCTTAGTTCTATAAGTGGACGCCTTTTCGAGAAATCGTTATAAAGGTGGACCAGGGGTGACTCTAGAATTTGTTTGTACGATATGGGTATCAAATGAAAGGTGTTAATGAGTATTTTAAAAGAGGAGTGGGCCGTAGTTTCTATAGGTGGAAGCCTTTTCGAGATATCGCCATAAAGGTGGACCACGGGTGACTCTAGAATTGCACCTGGAACGTCCACTCCCTGAATGGGATTGGTGCAGATGCCCGGCTGGTAGATGTCCTCGTCAAGCAAAATCTGACATCACCGCCATCCAAGAAATGCGTTGGACGAAGCAAGGAAGAAAGAAGATCAAAAATTGTGACATCTGTTGTAGTGGCCATACGAATAAGCGCAGTGTTCGGCGTCGAATTCGTGGTGGGAGAGAGACTTTGTCGCCAAGTCCTGGCGTTCAAACCTATGGACGAACGTCTCGCCGCTATCCGAATAAAAGCAAAATGTTTTAATATATCATTTATCTGCGCCAATGCGCCGACAGAGGAGAAAGACGATGAGGCGAAAGACACTTTTTATGAACAATTAGAACGCACATACGAGCGCTGCCCCGTCACGATATAAAAGTCGTGCTTGGTGACTTTAGCGCCAGGGTGGGCAAAGAAGGTGTTTTTGGTCCTACAGTCGGAAAGTTCAGCCTATACAATGAAACTTCTCCTAACTGACTGAGGCTGATTGACTTTGCCGGTGCTCGAAACATTGTCATATCCAGCATGAGGTTCATGCATAAAAAGATACATCAAGCTACATGGCTGTCTCCTGATTGAAATATTCGCAATCAGATCGATCACGTTGTGATAGACGGACGGCATTCCTCCAGTGTTTTAGATGTGTGCACGATCCGAGGACCTAACATCGACTCGGACCATTACCTCGTTGCAGCCAAAATACGCACCCGCCTCAACGCGGCTAAAACCAAGGAACAAAAAACACAAGGAAGCTAGACGTTGAAAAGCTTCAATCACAACAGACTGCCAATGATTTCGCAACTCGACTCTCACACCTGCTCTCTGAGAGCACAACTCATCCTGAAGGAATACAGGAGCAGTGGGAGCATATTTCCAAAGCACTTCGTACTGCCGCCGAGAAAAAATTGGTTACCGGCGACCACGAAAAAACAACTGGTACGATGAAGAATGCCGCGTTGCAACTGAATGAAAAGACGCTGCCTACAGGGCTTCGTTAAAAGCGAGCGCGACAAGAGGAATGTGTGAACGCTATTGTGAGTTGGAAAAAGCAGCGAGAAGCCTTTTCAGGAGAAAAAAGCAGAAGCAGAAAGGCGTGAATACGAGGAGCTTGAGCTGCTAGCTACCAGGAATAACGCCCGAAAATTTTACCAAAAAATACGGCGACAGACGGAAGGTTTTAAGACAGGGGCAAACTCCTGTAGGCGACCTTGTAACTAATGTTCAGAGAGTGCTTAGATTATGGAGGACCACTTCTCTGTTCTCCTAAATGGAGGCAGCAATTAACTGCGCAGAGATGAAGAACCCGATCCCGAAATCGATTATGATGGAATATATGTCCCCCCGCCCCATTATGACGAAGTTAGAATAGCAATAACCAGATTGAAAAACAACAAGGCCATGGGCGCTGATGGATTGCCTGCGGAGCTATTCAAGTACGGAGGCGAGGAGTTGGTAAGGCGCATACAGCAGTTTCTTAGCAAATATGGGCGGAAGAGTGCATGCCCGATCAGATTTTCACAATGCGCCAAATCTTGGAAAAACCCGTGAAAAAGAATCGACACACATCACCTCTTCGTCGACTTTAAAGCCGCCTTCGACAGCACGAAAAGGAGCTGCCTATATGCCGCTATGTCTGAATTTGGTTTCTGCGCAAAACTTATACGACTGTGCAAAATGACGTTGAGCAACACCATCAGCTCAGTCAGAATTGGGAAGTACCTCTCCGAGCGTTCGAAACTAAACGAGTTTCAGACAGGGTGACCCCCTATCGTGCGATTTCTTTAATTTGATGCTGGAGAAAATTATACTAGCTGCAGAACTTAACCGCACTGGAACAATATACTATAAAAGCGTGCAATTACTGGCATATGCTGATGACATTGATATCATCGGCCTAAACACCCGCGCTGTTAGCTCTGCTTACTCCAAACTGGAAAAAGAAGCGGTAAAGATGTGTTTGATGGTGAATGAGGACAAAACGAAGTACCTGCTGTCATCGAGCAAAGAGTCAGCGTATATGCGCCTTGGCAACCACGCTACTGTTGGCAGCCATAATTTCGAAATAGTAAAAGACTTCGTTTATTTGAGAACCAGCATTAAT
Source organism: Eurosta solidaginis (assembly GCA_029619165.1). Taxonomy (NCBI): domain Eukaryota; kingdom Metazoa; phylum Arthropoda; class Insecta; order Diptera; family Tephritidae; genus Eurosta; species Eurosta solidaginis. Next base: position 13,051 of record JARSSU010027573.1, on the reverse strand, counting down.
ACTAGCAACAACATCAGCACTGAAATCCAGCGAAGAAACAATCTTCCCAATAAATGCTACTTTGGACTAGGTAGGCAATTGAAAAGTAAAGTCCTCTCTTGGCGAACGAAAATCATACTCTACAAGTCACTTATCGTACCCGTCCTGCTATATGGGGCAGAACCATGGACCATGACAACAGCAGATGAAGCGGCTTTGGGAGTGTTCGAGAGAAAAGTTCTTCGAAAATTTATGGACATCTACGCGTTGGCGATGGCGAGTACCGAAGAAGATTTAATGATGAGCTGTTGGAGCTATAATCAGACATCAACATAGTCCAGCGAATTAAAAGGCAGCGGCTGCGCTGGCTAGGCCATGTTATGAGAATGAAAGATGATGCTCCGGCCAAGAAAGTGTTTCGATCGGAACCCGCCTATGGAAGCAGAGGTAGAGGGCGGCCTCCACTCCGTTGGAAGGAGCAGGCGGAAAACGATTTAAACTCCCTTGATGTGACCAATTGGCGCCGGTTGGCGGAGCGAAGGAGCGACTGGCGTACCTTGTTGGACGGCCATAACCGTTTAGACGGTTAAGCGCCAATTAAGTAAGTAAGTAGGATATGGATATCAAATGAAAGGTGTTAATGAGTATTTTAAAAGGGCGTGGGCCTTAGTTCTATAGGTGGACGCATTTTCGAGATATCACCATAAAGGTGGACCAGGGGTGACTCTAGAATTTGTTTGTACGATATGAGTATTAAATGAAAAGTGTTAATGAGTATTTTTAAAAGTGCGTGGGCCTTAGTTCTATAGGTGGACGGCTTTTCGAGATATAGCCATAAAGGTGGACCACGGGAGATTCTAAAATTTGTTTGTACGGTATGGGTATCAATGATAGGTGTTAATGAGTATTTTAAAAGGGAGTTGGCCTTAGTTCTATAGGTGGACGCCTTTTCGAGATATCGTCATAAAGGTGGACCAGGGTTGACTCTATAATGCATTTGTACTATATGGGTATCAAATAAAGGTATTAATGAGGGTTTTAAAAGGGTGGTAGTTGTATATGTGAAGGCGTTTTCATGATATCGACCAAAATGTTGTCCAGGGTGACCCAGAACATCATCTGTCGGGTACCGCTAATTTATTTATATATGCAATACCACGAACAGTATTCCTGCCAAGATTCGAAGGGCTTTTGATTTCGCTCTGCAGAACTTTTTCATTTTCTTCTACTTAATATGGTAGGTGTCACACACATTTTACAAAGTATGGCATTTTTTTCATATTTCGAATTTTCGATATCGAAAAATGGGCGTGGTCATAGCCGGATTTCGGCCATTTTTTATACCATACAAAGTGAGTTCAGATAAGTACGTGAACTAAGTTAGTAAAGATTTATCGATTTTTGCTCAAGTTATCGTGTTAAGAGCCGAGCGGAAGGACAGACGGTCGACTGTGTATAAAAACTGGGCGTGGCTTCAACCGATTTCGCCCTTTTTCACAGAAACAGACAAATTAAATGAAAAGGGCTGAGCCCACCCCCATTTTGAAATTTTCTTTTATTTTTGTATTTTGTTGCACCATATCATTACTGGAGTTGAATGTTGACATAATGGACTTATATACTGTAAAGATATAAAATTTTTTGTTAAAATTTGACTTTAAAAAAATATTTTTAAAAGTGGGCGTGGTCGTTCTCCGATTTTGCTAATTTTATTAAGAATCCATATAGTAATAGGAGTAACGTTCTTGCCAAATTTCATCATGATATCTTCAACGACTGCCAAATTACAGCTTGCAAAATTTTAAATTACCTTCAGCATTACTCATTACCTAACCATATTACCAGTGTTAAAAACATTACTTCTAGAAAAAAGTAAAACTCTTACCAATATAAAAAAATATAACCGGATACAACTACAGTGCTCTTTCAGCAACATACAACAAGAAAGACAAAACTAAAACTAATCAAGAAACTAATCCAGAAAAATATCAAAATACATATAAACAATCAATTAGAATATAAGCTCTCTCACATTAGTACTAGCGATCCATCAAAAATATCCACTGTTAAAAATCGTTTCTCAAAAATCAAAATGAGACTATCAGTCACCTTTCTATCCCCTTTGCTTCATCCGAACTGACGCAAGAAGCGAGACTAGATAGCTCTTTAATTGAAAACAAGTAAGGAAGGTTAAGTTCGGGTGTAACCGAACATTACATACTCAGTTGAGAGCTATGGTGACAACATAAGGGAAAATAACCATGTAGGAAAATGAACCGAGGGAAACCCTGGAATGTGTTTGTATGACATGTGTATCAAATGAAAGGCATTAAAGAGTATTTTATGAGGGAGTGGGCCATAGTTCTATAGGTGGACGCCATTTAGGGATATAGCCATAAAGGTGGATCAGGGTTGACTCTAGAATTCGTTTGTACGATATGGGTATCAAATGAAAGGTATTAATGAGTATTTTAAAAGGGCGTGGACCTAAGTTCTATAGATGGACGCCTTTTCGAGATATCGCCGTAAAGATGGACAGGGGTGACTCTAGAATGCGTTTGTACGATATGGGTATCAAATGAAAGGTGTTAATGAGCATTTTAAAAGGGAGTAATCCTTAGTTCCATAGGTGGACGCCGTTTCGAGATATCGCCATAAAGGTGGACCAGGAGTGACCCTAGAATTTGTTTGCACAATATGGGCATCAAACGAAAGGTGTTAATGAGTATTTTAAAAGGGAGTGAGCCTTAGTTCTATAGGTGGACGCCGTTTCGAGATATCGCCATAAAGGTGGGCCAGGGGTGACTCTAGAATTCGTTTGTGCAATATGGGTATCAAACGAAAGGAGTTAATGAGTATTTTAAGAGGGAGTGGGCCTTAGTCTATAGGTGGACGCATTTTCGAGGTATCGCAATAAAGGTGGACCAGGGGTGACTCTAGACTTTGTTTGTACGATATGGGTATCAAACGAAAGGAGTTAATGAGTATTTTAAGAGGGAGTGGGCCTTAGTTCTATAGGTGGACGCCTTTCGAGATATCGCCATAAAGATGGACCAGGTGTGACTCTAGAATGCGTTTGTACGATATGGGTATCAAATGAAAGGTGTTAATGAGTATTTTAAAAGGGAGTAAAACTTAGTTCCATAGGTGGACGCCGTTTCGAGATATCGCCACAAAGGTGGGCCAGGGGTGACTCTAGAATTCGTTTGTGCAATATGGGTATCAAATGAAAGGTGTTAATGAGTATTTTTAAAAGGGAGTGGGCCTTCGTTTTATAGGTGTTCGCCTTTTCGAGATATCGCCATAAAGGTGGACCAGGGGTGACTTTAGAATTTGTTTGTATGATATGGGTATCAAATGAAAGGTGTTAATGAGTATTTTAAAAGGGCTTAGTTCTATAGGTGGACCCCTTTTCGAGATATCGCCATAAAGGTGGACTAGGGGTGACTCTAGAATTCGTTTGTGCAATATGGGTATCAAACGAAAAGAGTTAATGAGTATTTTAAGAGGGAGTGGGCCTAGTTCTATAGGTGGACGCCTTTTCGAGATATCGCCATAAAGATGGACCAGGTGTGACTCTAGAATGCGTTTGTACGATATGGGTATCAAATGAAAGGTGTTAATGAGTATTTTAAAAGGGAGTAATCCTTAGTTCCATAGGTGGACGCCGTTTCGAGATATCGCTATAAAGGTGGGCCAGGGTGACTCTAGAATTCGTTTGTGCAATATGGGTATCAAACGAAAGGAGTTAATGAGTATTTTAAGAGGGAGTGGGCCTTTCTGGACCAGGGGTGACTCTAGACTTTGTTTGTACGATATGGGTATCAAATGAAAGGTGTTAATGAGTATTTTTAAAAGGGAGTGGGCCTTCGTTCTATAGGTGTTCGCCTTTTCGAAATATCGCCATAAAGGTGGACCAGGGGTAACTCTAGAATGAGTTTGTACGATATGGGTATCAAATAAAGGTATTAATGAGAGTTTTAAAAGGGAGTGGTGGTAGTTGTATATGTGAAGGCGTTTTCCAGATATCGACCAAAATGTGGACCAGGGTGACCCAGAACATCATCTGTTGGATACCGCTAATTTATTTATATATGTATACCTGCCAAGATTTTAAGGGTTTTTTATTTCGCCCTGCAGAACTTTTTCATTTTCTTCTACTTAATATGGTAGGTGTCACAACCATTTTATAAAGTTTTTTCTAAAGTTATATTTCGCGTCAATAAAACAATCCAATTACCTTAACATTTTTCATCGCTTTTTTGTATTTGGTATAGAATTATGGCATTTTTTCATTTTTCGTAATTTTCGATATCGAAAAAGTGGGCGTGGTCATAGTCGGATTTCGTTCATTTTTCATACCAAGATAAAGTGAGTTCAGATAAGTACGTGAACTGAGTTTAGTAAAGATATATCGATTTTTGCTCAAGTTATCGTGTTAACGGCCATGCGGAAGGACAGACGGAAGACTGTGTATAAAAACTGGGCGTGACATCAACCGATTTTCGGAATAAGTTATCGTCACAGAAACTAGGCCCCTACCAAATTTCACACGGATTGGCAAATGTTTGTTCGACTTATGGCATTAAAAGTATCCTAACAAATTAAATGAAAAAGGGCGGAGCCACACCCATTTTGAAATTTTCTTTTATTTTTGCATTTTGTTGCACCATATCATTACTGGTGTTGAATGTTGACATAATTTACTTATATACTGTAAAGATATTACATTTTTTGTTAAAATTTGACTTAAATTTTTTTTTAAAGTGGACGTGGTCGTTCTCCGATTTTGATAATTTTTATTAAGCATACATATAGCAATAGGAGTAACGTTCCTGCCAAATTTCATAATGATATCTTCAACGACTTCCAAATTACAGCTTGCAAAACTTTTAAATACCTTCTTTTAAAAGTGGGCGGTGCCACGCCCATTGTCCAAAATTTTACTGATTCTGTGAGCTTTGCTCAAACTGAGTATAAAAAATGCTGGTGGCTAGACAATACGCAATCGTAAACACTAACTCATGCCGGATACCCGACATAACTTCCTTTTAAACCATTTTATCTTCTATTAAAATAAGCTACCCATGCACCATTTTTACAGGTTTTTTTTCTCTGCAATATAGTCATAAAATATTATAAAAGCTTCAAATTAAAGCAGACACATCTAAATACCAATTAATAACATGTTACTATATATATCTATAAGAAGCTCGTCATGTACTTGAGAACTCGTCTATAGTCATTGTTTATGTATTATATACTTAAAACTATTATTTAGTTTAGTACATAACATTATTAATACCAAATAAATAAACAAATAAAAAAAGAAAAAAAGCGAATGCTGGAATGCCTGTAATCAAAAGGTATTGTGGCTGCATTTTTTTTGGCGACAGGAACAATCACATCCTTTTTCCATTCCACTGGGAAACACGAAGTTGAAAAGCAATTTTGATTATGTGCGTAGGAACCCTTACAAAAGGAAGTACATTTTCACATACTTCAAGGATATCCTGTCCTCCCCAATGGCATCGGACTTGATTCTCATAGAGATTCAGAACATCTTTTTCACATACTGCGCTAAATTGAAATTCTCTCTCCGGTGAAAATGTGTGTTCTAGGTACTCAGCTTTGTCCTGAATAATGCCCGAACTACTAAAATAACCATTAAGAGTAGTAGGATTAAAATGACACTGAGTCGCCTGTTTACCATGGATGTTGAGATTCTAAAAGGTGCGCCATAAATATTTAGATGGTAGTGCCGGACTTTACTTTCGGTGACAGTATATTTGCTTTGCTTGCCCAGTGATGTAAGTGGCCTGGTTGCGAGCGATTTTATACTGCGACCAAGCAATTTCAGTGTTGGTCTTTTTCCACTTCGTGTACAGCTTATTGCGTAGTTTAATAGCAGATCTGACTTTGTTATTATACCAAGGACAAGAGTTTTTTATAATTCGGACTTCACGTAACGGTACATGGACATCAAATAGATTGCAGAGGGTGTTATTTAAAAAATCAAGCTTCTCATCCACGGTAGCAAGAAAACCAACATGAGGCCCAATCGACATATCAAAAATCAACAAACAATTCATCTACATTTAGATAATTGAACTCAAGATAAACAGAAGTAACGGTGTCAGCTGAACAATTAAACATAACATCTAGTGTGCAGAAAATAAGATCATGATCGGAGATGAAGCTAACTTGTTGAAATTTTTAAATGCGGTCATGATCAAGTAGTTTCATAGTGTAAGCATCATTACAAAAAAGATTTACGTTAAAGTCCCCACAAATTATACAGCGTTCGAAACCAATTAAAAACTGGGATAAACTCCTCAAAATATGAATCTAACAGATTAAACCTAGGGGGGTTGTACACGCAAGATACCAAAACTTTTTTCTCTTTGTCCGATATTTCGGCAATGATAAACTCCGTGTCACTGTTTTTTGATTCTGCCAAGACACTAATTTTTAAGTAGGACTTGCAGTAGATAGCAACTCCTCCCCCTCTTTCTTTTTCTGTCGGGACGTGTCAGACTATAGTCTAGTTGCAAAGCAAGACGATGCGATATAAGAACATGGATGTGCCACTTAATTTCACGAGTGCTGGTGGAAGAGGTTCAGCAAATACCCCAAAATCAGAAGCAGTCATCTGCGCAAAGGTTGAAGGAGATTGTGGGACAAACAAATTGTGGGTTGTTGAAGCAGCAAACAAATCAACACCGGATGTACTTGTAGGAAAAACCTGGCCATGACAAAACAAGCCCTGGCCATGACAAAACAAGATGGACGTATTCCGGTAAGAGTACTCAATGAGTTCAAGTCACCACTGAAACTGACCAAAGGATCTATATTGGGAGGATGCCAAGATGCTGAAATAGTTTAACTGTGAACAGCTCCAGGAAAACGTTTCAACTAGCAAGATTAATCTTTCAAATGGCATCGCGGCATGGACGGAGGGGATAGAGGAAGACTATCAGAGTAAGGCAAAACAGCTGATCGTAAAGTACGCGAACATATTTTACCAAGATGGCTCCAAACCAGGTCTCACAACGTGTTGTGAAACATCAAATTGACACTGGATATGCGAGGCCGATCCGTAAAGCTCCTCCTGGTGTCCACTGGCGAAAGTGGTGGGTCAAATCGTACAAGAGATTAGCGACAGTGGCGTCATCGAACCGTCAGCTAGTCCATGAGCTCACCGGTGGTACTTGTGAAGAAGAAAGATGGAAAAATGAGGTTAGGCGTGGACTACCGCAAGTTGATTGACGTTACGAAAAAGGATAGCTACCCATGCCAAGAATGACGATACTCTGTACTCGCTATCTGGTACGAAATGGTTTTCCACACTGGACTTGAAAAGCAGCTACTGGTAAGTGGAAGTGAAGGAGGAATACAAAGAGAAAAACAGCCTTCAGTGTCGGTGATGGTCTTGGCAATTTACAGTGATGCCTTTTGGACTTTGTAATGCACCAGCTACTTTTGAGCGACTCATGGATCAGGTATTGAAAGGACTACATTGGAAAACTTGCTTGGTGTACCTGGACGGCATCATAGTATTGGGCAAGATGAATATCTTAAAAACTTGGAGGAAGTTTTCCAGAGAATAGCTGGCCACTGGTCTGAAACTAAGTCCAAAAAGCGTTCGCTGTTTAAAAAGAAAGTAAATTATTGGGTCACAAGGTAACGACGGAGGGCATCTGCACTGCGAATGAAAAGATAGAAGCTGTAAATAATGGTCAAGACCACGGAAATGCATGAATAAGAAGTTTCATTGTGCTGTGCACATATTACCGCCGGTTTGTACCAAACTTTTCCAGCGAAGCCCATAGCCTCCACGAGCTACAAGAAAAAATGAAGCTTTTGAATGGAAGAGGAGCAAGGAGCGGCTTTCCAAATATTGAAAGAGCGTTTGTGCCACTGCCCCAATGTTGGCATACCCGATTCAGGAGCAACGTTTATTCTAGATACAGATGCTAGCGGTATGCTCTAGGAGGCGTTTGTCACACTGGTCGATAGAGAGAGAAGGGTAGTTGCCTATTACAGCCGAATCAATTGGAAATCCAGAGAGGAACTAGTGCGTTATACGGAGAGAGCTGTGGATTTGGTAGAGTGCATTAAATTTTTTCACAAGTAGCTTACGGGCAGCGATCCGCGTCAGGACAGATCAACGCAGCGTTGAAATGGCTCTTGCAGTTCCATAATCCAGAAGGTCATTGGCACGGTGGATCGAGCGACTACAAAGCTAAGACTTTTCCTTTGAGCATCGCCAAAGTAGTACCCATGGAAATGCTGATGCAATGTCACTAAGGACCATGCAGTTTGGAATGCAAACACTGTTCAAAGGCTGAGGCTAAAGAAGACATTATAGATGTCCGGCTAATGACTATAATGTGTATGAATGATGGGACAAGGAACAACTAAGGAAGTGTCAGCTAGAAGATGCAGATCTGTCAGATGTTATGCAAAGACTCGAACGAAACGAAAGGACCAAATAGAGGGAGAATGTCAGCAGAGAGTCCTATTGCGAAGTCATATTGGGCACAGTGGAATAATTAGAGTTGATATCAGGTTGCTTGCATCGAGTATGGGAGAGTGAAGATGGTCAATTTAAGAGGAAACTGATCGTTGTTCTCAGAAAGGATTCCTGACGTGTCAACGAGCTGCATAATGGTCCAAGTCGAGGTCATCTGGGAATCACGAAGACGCCCGAGAAGATAAGCAGAGATTCTATTGGGTTGGTTGCCGTCAGCGGTGCTGAGTGGGATTGCGAACTGCGAGTTTGCAGCAGGGCGAAAGGGCCCAAACCCGAAATCAAGGCCAGATGAAGCAATATAACTCAGGTGCGCCATTTGAAGGACGCTGTGGATATCGCAGGTCCATTCCTACTACAACTGCGAAACAAATATGTACTGGTGGTTATGGATTATTTCAGCAAATGGCCAGAGGTATACCCAATCCCAAATCAAGAAGCGGAAACAGTAGCAGAAGTGTTCATAAACAATTGAGTTGCAAGTGTATATGGTGTACCAATGGAGTTACATTTGACCATGGCAGACATTTTGAATCAACTTTGTTCCAAGAAATGTGTAAGAATTTGGGCATTCGAAAAGCACGGACAACTGCATAGCATCTTGAGTCCGATGGTATGGTGGAACGATTCAATAGAACCTTGGAGGAGCACTTAAGGAAGTAGTGGACAAGTTCCATAAAGATTGGGATACACGCATACCATATTCTTGATGGCTTACCGGTCGTCAGTGCATGAGACAACGGGCCAAACCCCCGCAAAAGTAATTTTGACAATGACCTCGACAGCCAGCTGATTTGGAGTTTGGGATAAATGCCGATGCGGAGAGAAATGCCAGAAATCCACTAGTGTCTTGGAGGAAGAGATGAGGGAATACCGATCTGTAAGAAAGCGAACCAAGAAGATGAGGGACAAGGCGAAAGCCAGATATGATAAAGCAATTAATTCGGAAGGTTTTCGGGAGGAGATTTGGTGCTGCTATACAACCCACAACGAAAAAAAGCTGTCCCCGAAATTGCAGTGTAATTGGGAAGGACCCATACAAAGTTATAAAACGAATCAACGATGTACTTTACCGCAAACCACGAACCAAAATGGAAGTGGTTCATTTGGAAAGGCTGGCAGCATTTAGATCAGGAAGTCTGATCGGGACGATCCAACTAGGTGGAGGGCAGTGTGGTGATTTTCACATCACTAAATAAATGCACAACACAAAAACATTAAACCAAGCTACATAAATACACTAATCATCATTTACCCACATACATGCAAGGCAGCGAAGAGATAACTCAACACAAAGATGTAGTCATCGGCCGAAGTAGTACTCACGCATACACCCGCATATAGCTATAAGAGAGACATAAACTACAAATATACATGTATATAGCTAATAACCACAGAGATATAATTGTTCTGGAATACAGTTTACGCGAAACTAGACCTTCGGAGAAATGGATGAACGAGAAAGCAGAGAGTATAAAAGCAGCGCCACCTAGGCATGACTAAGCAGTTTGATTTAAGCACGCTATTGGTTGTGAAGTATAAGTGTTATTGTGTAGTACTCTCTAAGTAGTCAAATAAAGACCATTTTACATTATGAATTTTGGAATTATTTATTCACAGTTTAGCGATTCGAATGTTAGCAGAAGGTTGCAAATAAGCGAATTTCACTAAATCATTACAATAATATGAAATTCAGTAATACAAGGGTTACTTGTCAATCATGTCGAGCTTGCATGTTCTGACATTGTATTATCTCTATTCCTTTTTTTCAATTCTTTCTTACATTTTTCTTACAGTCCATTTTTATACCGCTCGCTATAAATAATTGTTCACACATAGTTTTCCGACATTTTTGGAGTATATCAGTTTGAATAATAAAGTTATTTATTATTAAGACAAAAGTATCTCCACCATATTCATTTAATTGGAAAACGCAACGTCAAAGCAGCAGAACCACTTCTTGCCATTTTAACAACCGGCTTTAGGTATTAGCCGCAAGGATGAAATACCACACGACAAAAGCAATAATTCGCAGAGGTAATAATCCGCAACAGATATAAAAAGTATTATGTATATTAAATAATGTAAAAAAGCATTTGAACAAAAACTTTTAATATGCCGTTTTTAATTCAAAAAAGATAAACAATGACATTGATGTGTTGGTGCTGCCAGTCGTCATGCCGTCCGTGGACACATCATACCCATCAGCTTGTTTCCAGGCGTGGCTGCCACACTCCCTTCCTCCCACTATTGCGGCGACGACTGCAAGCCTCACTTACTGCAAAGTGCTGGATCAACAGTAAGGTGCTTTCACGACGGTCTCTGTCCCAAGTCTAAGACAGAAATAGGTATAGGATTTTAAAGGGTAAAAAAGCAAAAAGAAGAAAACTGAAAGAAAATCTACAAGATTAAAAATGACAAGTAAAAATATATTTGTAAACAGTAAGATTATTAATTTGCTGACTATTGAAAGAAAAACTTTGAAAGAAAATTTAGTCATGAGCTAAACATTTTTTAGTTGGAAAGTGACAAAAAAATGGCAACTCATATTATAGGTTATAAATGCTGGGGTTTAAAAGATAAAAAGCGGATAAAAAATGCATAAAAAATATGGAGAAAAGAAGAACAATATATTCAACTAAAAAATGATGGAAAGAAAACAAAAAAGGTTACTGGACTATTACGTTGAGCGCCATTGTTACGTGGTTGACTACTTGGGTGGAGATGAGCGCGCGGCATTCCTGCTTGTAGCCAGGTAAGCTCGTCGTTGTGCGCGGAGTATTTTACCACCGGCCTCACTTACAGCCACATCCACGGAATAGGGCCCATACTTGCATTTGCTTGAGAAAAGAAAATATTCATGAGGGACAAGAAACGGAAATAGAACAGAAGAGGCCCTTCCCTGCCACGTGGAGTCCCCCATCCTCTTCAGCGCATTTCGCGCGAAGCCATGGACACCATACAGACTTTTATTTCTTTATGGTGTTCCCAAACCTGACACTCACCTCACTTCACTTTACCTTTTCGGGCAAACGCAGCACCTACACCAAATCTACCAACTTTTCATCCGTTTATTAACAAGGATTTTCCTAGTATCAAACAACTAATTCTAGGTTTAAAGACTTATAAATTCGGAAATAAAATTTTGCTGAAAATTAATAGAAGGTTGTAAAACAGCTAAAATAATAAAGAAATAAAGTAATGATCAAAATAACCAATACAAAGATTACGATAATTACTCCTTTTTTAACGATTTTATTTAGCTTGAGTTGACAGCAGGCCGCACGGCCGTTGTGAACGAATCTTGTAATTGAAATTTAAGTAACTTCCCTATAAGCAACAAGCTTGAAAGTTGGAATATAGTTCAGAACCCGATGACAATGCAATGATAAGAAAAAAAAGCGCCGCTAGGTGGCGCACGGATCGAGATATTTGTAAAATTCGCATTTGTGGTCCGATTTGGCTCATATTTGGGACGCATAATACATGCAAGAATAGAAATCGACCTGTGAAAAAAAATCGCCGCTAGGTGGCGCATGGATCGAAATATTCACAAAATCGTACTTGTGGTCCGATTTGGCTCATATTTTGGAACACATAATACATGCAAGAATAAAAGCGACTTATGAAAAAAAATCGCCGCTAGGTGGCGCAAGGATCGAGATATTCACAAAAATCGTATTTGTGGTCCGACTTGGCTCATGCTTGGAACACACAATACATACAAGAATAGAAAGCGACCTATCAAAAAAATCGCCGCTAGGTGGCGCAAGGATCGAGATATTCACAAAAATCGTATTTGTGGTCCGATTTGATTTGGTCCATATTTGGAACACATAATATATACATGAATAGAAAGCGACCTATGATGCCCGATTTGGCTCATATTTGGAACAAATATTGCATACAGTCCAGTAGAAGTGATATCAAAATATTTTGGAGTTGGAGGAGGGACAAGCATACGTGGCGCAGAGTCGAGTAAAGTCTTTGGAAGGATTATGTATTGAGGACTTAGGTTGAAACAAGTTGTCAGGAAAGAGTCCTTGTAATAATGAGTCACTAAATGACTAGAATGAGAAATAATAGGCAATTAAATAAAGCCTAAAAACTTGAAAATAAAATAATTTAAAAAAAGTTTTAAGGTAAACGGTTTTATTGAAAACAATACTTAGATGAAATAATAATAATACGAAAAGCTAGAAAATAATTAGGTAGGTCCTAGGTACTAGTCATCACACTCCTTACCAATCTAGGGCGTTGATCAGACAATTAAATAAAAGCGTTGGACGCGTCATATTTCTATTGATAGTCATAAGTAAAATCAACTGAACCTTAATCAGGTTATGCTACGCCTCACATTTTTATAATTTTCACTGTAAGCAAAGCTATAATAGAGCTTACCAATAAGACTGTCATTTATGTATATATTTGTTTTGCTCGTCTCGCCAAAAAGCCTAGTTGTCAATTTACCCTTTGGCCTTGCGTTTCTACTCATTATTTTTCGCTTTAGCTCAGTGGAAGCAAAGAGAACACAGAGCA
>JARSSU010027572.1:0-79293 GCA_029619165.1 Eurosta solidaginis | reverse complement strand
GTTGTGAAAGCTACGGCTATTTTCAGGTCTTCTGAATGTGGTTTTGTTTAGCACTATAGTTACAGTAGCTCTTAGGAGTATGGATATGTTATGGTTACTCTACACTTAATCTACTGTAGTTTTCCTCTTGATCTTACCCTAAATTATTCTATAGCTCTGACACTTATGCTTACTGTTATTACGACACTTACTCTAACCTAAACTTACTCTAACTCTTACTCTTACTCTTACTCTAACTCTTACTCTTACTCTAACCTTACTCTTACTCTTACTCTCATTCTTATTCTTACTCTACTCTTACTCTTACTCAAACACCTACGCTTATTCTAACCTTACTCTTACTTTTAAACGTACTCTACTATAGTGTTATCTTTTCTTACTCTTACTCTCGTTCCTAACCTTACTCTTACTCATACTCTTACTCTTGCTCCATCTCTTACTCTTATTCCAACTCGTACTCTAAGCTTTAAACTATCTCTTTCTCTTACACTAGTCTTACTCTACTCTTACTTTTAAACTTTCTTTGTTGTTCTTCCTCTTATTCTTATTCTTACTCTATTCCTACTCTTACTCTTACCTTACTCTTACTCTGACTCCTGCTCTTACTCTCTACCCTTGTACTTGCTCTACTCTTACTCTTACGCTTCTCTTTCCAAACATTTTTCGTAACTTCACTAGTCTCTTTACCTCTTTAGCGGTTGTAAAATATAAAACAAAAGTATCGTGGGGCCAAGGCTACGCCAAAAAAGTGGCTTCTTATACTAATACCTATACATTTGAATATTAGCGCATTTCATTTATTACTTTTATCACAACGAACTGGGTAAATTAAAAAAAATAAACTGTTCGAGGGGATTATGCTCATCCTTATATTAGTGTATTGGAAGTAGAGATATACGCCGCCGATAAACGCCGCCGCCGCCTCCGATGTTGGTCTTTTTTGCACGCCGCCGCCGAATGTCAAAAATATCGGCGCGGCGGCGGCGTCCGGCGCTTTACTATATTTTCTACTCGTTTAAGACTGTTTAGGCCATGCGAAAATTGGTCGGATATGGTCGAAAATGGTATCAACGGATGCGCATCAATGCCAGTTATAAGAAACTAATGCGAATTTAACTCTCTAACTGTCCAAAGTAATTAAAAAACAGGCGTTTCGATGTCAGCTTAACACGGGCTTTGCATCATCCAATTCACCAAGTTATTAAACAAAACACTAAAAGAAAAGTTATATAATAAACTTATATGCTCACTTTGCATATTTAAAAAAAAATATAATAATGAACAATGAATTCAAATAAAATGACCCAAGACGAACATGTTTCAAATTGTGTTCAAGTTGTTAAAAAAGCAAAATACCAAAAGAGGTACGATTTTTAATAAAATTTTATATTGCTGAAAGAATAAGCGAATCAATCATGTAAAATCCTTTAGTAGGTTCTATGGCATAAACACTCCTTTGAAATGATTCTTACCTCATACTAAGTGAGGTTATACTTACGTATGAGAAGGGTTTAAAAATCACTTGGGCTTACATTTAAACATCTGTGTTTATTTGCGAAACTATACAACAGCGTCTGAAATGTTAATTTGATTTTCACACTTCATCCTTCAAACACCCAAGTATCCGGTTAGACATTTCCTAAAGTTGGCTGCCCTATCCCAAAATTAGTTCCTTGGAGTATATCACATTGATAATAGCCTATCCACCAAGTTAACAATCACCTACACGTTACGGCTCCTTATCAAAATGTGAATACGTAGGCTCATATATTACCAGGAGGCTTTGTCCTTCGCAAGAACCCTCAAAGTGGTGAAGCAAAATCTTTCCCAAAACAGTCGAACTAATGGTCGTGTGTGCTACTACCCTAACGTAGCGTACAGTCGAACTAGTCTGAAAACTGAAGCTACGCGGTCATCCATAATGAGCTCTTATATCATAAGGCCGGAAAACAGTAGTTAACATCTTTCAACTTAAAATCGGTTGACTTTCATTCTAAAATATCGTTTTGATTTACGAAGACTATTGAAATCAATGTTGTGAACACAAACGTCTGCAAACGATGGTCTACATTTAAAAAATTTTATCCAGGGTCCTTGTAAAATCTTAATTATGTAGATGCGCCGAGGATTATACGATTTTCACCAAGTACGCAGTGACATCCGCTTAGACTGCTATGATTTCGGCATCCTTGGCCGAATAGGCACTCCCTAACGTTCAAGGTGTTTTTCTGGTGTAGCTCGGCAGCATAGCGCGACAAAAGCATCCGTTGGAAAGTCATCGGAGCTAACCTAGAGCTTCTAAGAATGTGACGTCGACGAAGGTATGAGTTCGAAGTCGCAGTCCTATAGCTTCTGTGCTGGCATATGGTGTGAGGGTCAGGATGCGTGGTAGGGACTGGTGGTCGGGATTGTTACTGTTCACACATCGGAATTGTAGCTCTCAAAAACAGCCGAAAAACTGGGGGGCACCCTGTGCCACGAGAGTCATGAGTATTAATAGACCATTAATAGCAACCGTAAGTCGCCTTTGTGCGTGACCGCCAAAGAGCCACAAGTGATTTAAAGAAATTGTGTTCGCGATGATTATTAGGAGTTATCCCTAGGTGAAACTACGCCCAGCACGAGATATACAGACAAAAGTGTGACTATTTTATGTATCTCTATTATTTTCAGCAGATGCAGCAGTACCAATTCCAAAGACGGAGTTAGGTACGAAGCCTCTCTGGAGTAAGCGAACGAGGACAATTCCTCAGCTACTTCCGAAAATTTTTGAACGGTCTGCGAGATCTTGAGGCAAAACCCCCGAATCTTTCGAATGGCCAACAGTTGATTTCCTTAAATACATACAAACAAAACCTCTCCTAAATATTTTTTTTTAAATAGAAAAATCAAGCTTTTTTAAAGTAAGAATACCGGCGTACGCTGGCGCGCCGCTCACGCCGCCGCCGCCGGTATATAATAGAGCCTACGCCGCCGCCGCCGATAAAGTGATCGGCGTAAACCTCTAATTGGAAGGCATGGCGTATGAGTAACAAAAAATGTTTAGACTTGGCAGGATAGAGATAGTAATAGGAAGAAAATAAAGAAAACAAGAAGTCGCGTTTATATAAAATTTCTTAAAATTTGCTACTATTTCATTTAAAAATAGGAAATAATTTAAATACAATTTTTGATAACGAATGTCAGCATTAAAATATGCCACCTACCCCACAGTGCACTGATGCGACTACGCAAATTTTTGTGAGCTGGGAGGCAAAACAAATGTTGAAGTATTAAATGTTGCGCCAACAAGCCAACTGGGTGGTAGACAAACAGGCAGGCTAGACCGACACTTTATATCATGTGAATTGTCGCCAGCTGCTACTTCGGTTACCATTCGCTCAGCTGTCATTCACATGCTTACATAAAAATCGTATTTGTGTGAGTTCGCACTTCGATTGAGGGTGTGTGATGATGATGGTGTGCAAAAAACTATAGGATACAACAACGATTCACTGATGACAGTGACATAATTATCACAATTGGTCACCAAACACTACTGACTTACATATGTACATAGAAAGTACTTACTTAGATACTACTAAGTGTTACTAAGAATAATATTACTTGAATGTAGAATGTAGCTAAAAGTGTTTGTGTTTGTAGGAATGCTCTCATGTAATAGTTGTGATACATTGAACCCTTCGACATGCGCATACATAGAAGTCAGTTATTTCTGCGAGACATACGATATATTCAGGGATCAATATAAAACAGAGAATCGGAAGTTACAAATTAAAATCTGATTAGAAGCAATAATCTTATCAAGAAATAATCTAAAAAATATGATTTGGAATGGACTCTTAAGTATTTTTTAATATTAATGAAAATAAAATTTTTTTTATTTAAAACATATGTATCTAGGATCTTTTTCATTCGCGTTCCCTGCATATATATGTACGTATGTCATATAATATGAATGCGCTACCAAATGCAGAATATTAGAAAAGCAGAAAGTAATACATCAAGATTTCGAACAGACGCAGTAGACACGCTTCGCTAAAGGACATGACAAGTGTCCATTGACTTAAAGAGCATAGAGCTCATTTATTTTATCGTAGCTACATAGCTGATTCTAAGCTAAGTCACATAAAAGTACTTATAAAATCTCAAGAAATGAATCATAGGTGCCACATATTAATGTCAACATTATTTTTTAGATATTGGTAGGGTAGGCAAACGTTTCTGTGCTGATCTGGGCGAGTTGAAAATATGATAACCACATAAAACAAGACGAGAT
The DNA here is from genome assembly GCA_029619165.1 of Eurosta solidaginis. Lineage (NCBI taxonomy): Eukaryota > Metazoa > Arthropoda > Insecta > Diptera > Tephritidae > Eurosta > Eurosta solidaginis. The sequence continues at coordinate 75,014 of JARSSU010027572.1, read as the reverse complement.
AGAAGATATCAAATGTAGCTGAAGAATGGAGATGGACGTCAGCAGGTAGACCTAGTGAGAGAACGAACGGGGCTTAGTTAGTAAGTGTTCAATAAGATGGTTCCCTCTGTAAACAACACATGGGCTATGTTCCCTAGCAGATTGACCGACTCCGACAGCAAATCGATATTTTTTCGATAACAAAGCGACAACTTTTTACAGGGACCAAAACTGTTATTTCTTTTATAATAAGAGTCCTTTATAATAAGAGACTTTATTATTTTAGTTCGAAAGAAAATTATTGAATCCGAACATTTATTTATGTCCGAAAATAAAAGCCAAAACCGGACTTTTATTTTTTAAGGACAGAATAAAAGTCCGGTCCTATAATCATGGAATGGCTCATTCAAATTAGCCGAGTTTTTTCATACATAATTTCATTATTTCAGCAGAAAGCGGTGTGTCCAATTTCAAGGCCATGTCTCTATTGGATCAAACGTTATGTCAAAAAAACAAGGGCAAGTTTACTATGGAAAACCAATAAGGAAGGCTAAGTTCGGGTGTAGTCGAACATTACATACTCAGCTGCCAAATTACAGCTTACAAAACTTTTAAATTACTTTATTTAAAAGTGGGCGGTGCCACGCCCATTGTCCAAAATTTTACAAATTTTCTATTCTGCACATAAGGTCAACCCACCTACCAATTTTTATCGCTTTATCCGTCTTTGTAATGAATTAATAGCACTTTTTCGGTTTTTCGAAATTTTTGATATCGAAAAAAGTGGCGTCATTTTAAATAGCGATCTGAGATGAGTGCCCAGGAACTTACATACCAAATTTCATTAAGATACCTCAAAATTTACTCAAGTTGTCGTGTTTACGGACAGTCGGACGGACGGACGGATGGACGGACGGGCATGGCTAAATGAATTTCTTTTTTCGCCCAGATCATTTTGATATATAGAAGTCTATATGTATCTCGATTAGTTTATGCCGTTACGGGGTACCGTTATGCGAACAAAATTAATATACTCTGTGAGTTCTGCTCAGCTGAGTATAAAAATAAGTATATTACTCTGAGAGTTGGTTTTAGTTTTTCTATGACAAATTTCTGGTATTACTAAAATTAAAAAATTTTAAAATTTAGACATTTAGAAGAATCTAATGGTAAAAAACTCAATTAATTTGAATGAGCCGTTCCGTAGTTATAGTCGGAATTTTATTTGTCCATAAAACTCCGGATTAAACGTTTAGTTTCAAACTTAGAAAATAAAAGCCCGAATTTTACTTTTATTTGTGGATTGTTCGAAAAGGGTTCGAAAGGATGCATTATTCGTCATGAAAATATTATAGGTATCCCCGGAATCCCCTGAACTTTCGCCTGGGACAATTTTTTGAACCGGATTTTTTCGACTCAGAAAAAAGAAAATAACTATTAAAATGGGTTACGGCTTTTTTTTAATTTTCCATAAACAAAATATATGAGATTCTTATAAATTGTCGATAACCAAATCGATTTTTTTTCAAGAGATCGATATCTTGGCGATAAAAACTTAAACCCATTTATAACGTGTTTTATCGACAAATAAGTACCAATTCGATAAGAAGTATCTCGCCTATTTATCGTCGTACACCGATAAGAAGTAGATAACAAAACCGATAACCAATCGAAAGTCGATAAAACATCGATTCAAAAATTGTAATCCAAGTATAGCATCTGTTATCGATAACATAAGTTGAGCTAGAGTGACTCGCGTTTCTTGGGGAGTATGCGTTCCTCTTCCGCAAGTTTTGGGTACTGTTCTTTGAGTACTGGATTCACCGGGCAATTCCTGGCATAAAGGTCCGATGCCTGTTTTTGGAGTTCGATGAGGACCTGCTTGTGTTTTTTGGCTTCATACGGCTGAGTCCTCAGGTGCCGTATTTCCCTCATAATGCTTACAGAGATGGCCCCTGGCGCGGTGTTGGCTCATCAATCAGATGTTTGTTGGGATGCCCAGGTTTCTGGGTATTCAACAGGAACTGTTTGGTTAGCATCTCATTTCTATCCATGATGGGGAGTATTCTCGCTTCATTATGTAGATGGTGTTCTGGGGACATAAGAAGACAATTTAATTTAATTTAATTTGAGATGGTCGCTTAGGTATTTTAAATAAGTTATTCACATAAGCAAATTTTTAAAAATACTCTTAAACGAAAGTTATATACGACACCACTGATCTAACTAAAAGACAAAACCATAAATTCTAATAACTTCATAAGTATTGTGGTGAATATAAGCAGTTTCGGTACGTCACTATACTGCTAGTAAATAAGTTCACAAAAACAACGAAGCAAGCAGCCACACTTACATACATAGGGTGCCCATGCGTCCCAAAAATCCGGGACATGTCCCGAAATTTGATGAAATGTTCCGCCGTCCCGGATATTTCCGAATTGTCCCGGATTTTACTAAAATTCAAAGTAAGACGTGAAAAAAACTGAGATTGGGATGGGGGAGAGATTTGAAGAAGGCGTTCCGGATTGGCGTCCGAACGATCTGGTCTAGGGTAACCATGTATGTGACATGTAAACAGAAAAACTCAGGGCGGAGACAATATTTCACAAACATGTTATCAGCAGCTAAGAGCAAAGAAGAAGAGAAACAATTACACATACATGTAATCAGTAAGAGCGAAGATGATTAACCACGCTGAGTAAGCAATTATTCGAGAGGGCTTGATCGCGAAAAGTCTAGACCAAGGGGAAAAAGGCGAATGAGGTAACTGAGATTATGAGTCAGTTTTGATTTTAACACGCTATAATTGCAGTACGCGAGTGATTTGGTTGTGAAGTACTACTACCAAAGTAGTGTTGTCAGTAAAGAATATTTTGCTATACTAAATATTTGAGTTGGTATTCAACAGCTCGTCAACAGTTAAATTCGTTACAGTCTGTAATGAACAGTTCACTCGAATTGAAGTTTCTAGCTTGTTAAATAAACACAAACTTTATGGAATTATTATGTAGCACACATTTGAATTTGTTTGCATGTAATCCCCAGCGCCGCCTATGCTATGATGCCTAAACATGAAAATTTATGATTTTGATCTTGATCCCATTTGCTATTATCTCATCAAATCGCAGTCATTCGGCACAAATTAATTTTATGTGTTTGTAATTAAATGAGTATATTATGTGGGTGTAGGTTAAACAAAAATAATCACAAATAGAAGCAAGTTCCATGAAATATAGAAATAGAGCTAACGAATTTGGCCAAAAATATCTCAAAAAGGAGTGTCTGAGTTACAAAAAAATTTTACAACACCGATAGTTACTTTTGATGCATATGAAGAAATACTTATACACATTTATGAAAACATATTAAATCTACATTGTAATCTGTTTAAAGTTGTACATACATACATACCCGTTAGTAGAGCAGAGAACATAAAAAACGCTGTTTTGATCAAAAAAACCGCAAATGATCAAATTTAGTCAACTGAACTTTTTGTGCTATTTTGAAAAAGTCGATGCTATTTTGTAACTGAAACTATGCAAACTATTCGAAAACGCTTTCAAAAATTCTAGAAAATTTACAAATATTTCGAACTTTCTATTTGAATTGATTGCTTTTTTTTGAGAATGCAGTTTTATAGCCCAATCAGTTTTAAGGTAACAAAGTACAAACTACAAGTTGCATTGAATTTGGAAATTTTTTTCAAAGGATATTTTAGATTTTCGTCCGTACAAAGTTGAAAAATTTTTTTACATGGAGGTAATCTGAAATACCCTACGGATAAAAATTTTCAAAAAATCAATGCAAATTTTTAGAGACCTAAAACTGGTACTTTGCTAGACTAAAATTAATTGATCTATAAAATCCAAAAAAAAACCCCAGAGAACTCCAAATAAAGAGTTCGAAACGCTCGTAACATTTCCAATTTTTGCAAAAACGCTTTCAAGACTTCATTATGAAATTCATTGGGGCTTTTACTTAAAATATAGAAATAAAAAAGGGTTTAGCTGATGAAATTTGATGGCAAATGCCCATTTTTCTTTTCGCTCCTGTAGTTGCATTTGAATACGTTTTGAAATAATCCTAAAGTATTGTGCTGCAATTTCCTAAAAAATATCTATGAACAATAATCAATCATTCATATTCTTTAAGGCTTACGCATTTCGGCACTCAATATTTGTATCATTAATTCAGAGAACTTTATTTGAGAAATTCCACAAACAGCAATAACAATAAATAATTCAATATGAAGAAATTTTTCTTTCATTGAAATGTAATATTTTTGCTGTTTTAATGCCCTTGGTGCATAGGTGTATTAGGGTAGGACCAATGAACTATTTTTTCAGTGTTATACCTTCAGGCGATAATGTAATGATTAGAATATAATATATATATTTTTTTAATTTACTAAAAGCTCAAAGCCGATACTACCATAGGGCGCATTTATGACGTCGTTTTTTGGTTCCGATTGAAGATCGTTAAGGTGTTTCGCACACAGTTCAATTGGGTCCAAATCGTTCATTTCAAGGACCAATTAGTACAAATCCATACGAAAATTAGAAAAGCACAAGAAAATGTTGGAAAGATGTGATGAGACTATTATAACGAGAATATAAAAGCAGGACTCAATCGTAGGTGAATTCTCATAACAGATTACTTTATGACGTATATCAAAGCTTTATATATAGATAGTTATTAGATTCATTGCGTACATACTTTTTTATATGAATAAAAACCTAATAATAGAAGAGCAAGTAAGTGATGTGTTGTTGTATTAGCGATAAAGACACTCCTGCAGTTTGAGGAGTGTTATCGATGTTGATGATCCTTTGCCGGATATATGTAGATCCCGCTAAGTTTCCACAACAAGAACCATTGACGTAGACCATCTCGGGAACGATATATTACCACATTTATCCTTCTAGGCCATACCTCACCCCCTTCCCCTACTCCTAGTTCATGCGGAACTTGAGGTCGTCAGAGCCTCGCCTGTTAAGTAGCTGTATGATACATTCATATTTGTAACAGGATTCCCCCTCGCGTATGGAGACTGAAAATTGGGTTGCAGAAACTCTGTAGTTATAAAGCCTTATATTTCGCTTATGATAAATTATAATGATAAAATTTTGCATTTTTTTACCTAAATAGATCAACAAATGCAACGAAACGTGAAAATGTAAAATAGGCGCGCCGTTGACCGCTTTGGTATGCTGAGTTGTTCAATGGACGTGTGGGATCAGACTTTTATAAATAGAGCACACACATGTTGTATAAAAATACACTTACAGATATATATAAATACAGATCTAGTAGTTATTTGCAGTTATATAAATAAAACAGACTATGTGATATTAAAAAATAAGATTATAAATTGCTTTGATAGCGTTTTGTACATTAGACTCTGCCAAAAAAATGTACGACAAATTTTGTTGGAAGCCAAACCAAATTTTTGTTTTTGTCGAAAAATTTACCCTTTCGCCATTTTTTTTCGCGGGCTCGAAATATATTTTTTAGGGTATGCGTAGTGGAACTTTTTTTCTGAGCCCAAACCCTATCGAAAAATCGATGGCGCGATATCGGTTATCTTTCGTCAATACAAATCGACCCAGGTTGATGTACATACAAAACTTCATATGCTTAAATAATTTTCCAATTAGATTAATGTTTTGAACATCATATTAAAATTACTTATTGCAAAGTTCAAGGGCATACCAGCGAATTTTTATTTATTTACTAGCAGGGTACCCGGCGTTGCTCGGGTTGAGCAGATACTAATCTAAATAAGAAGGTGTATTTTAACGCATTCCTTCCCATTACTCAAAGTCGAGCAATCAGTATGTACGATTTTATTGATCTTCTTAAAAATGTATCTCCCAATTTTTCTCATTCTTACCCTTTATAATTTCTTTATTTCTCCCTCTTCTTTTATTACACCCTCTACCTCTCTCCTTCTTTTTTCATAGATCCCTCATTCCTCTAATTTATCATTCTTTGCTTTATTTTTCAAATTTTATTTTGTCACACACAATTCATACTCAAAATTTCATAACTTAATCAAAATATTTTAGCTGCGCAATTCTTGTCTATCATCTCATATAGCAGCTATTTTTATAATGGAATGCTTAAACTTAATAAAAAATACTTTTAAATCACTCAAAGCAATCGCTTTAACTTTTTGTGAATGTAATGCTATGACCAAACATAAGTTCTGCGCTTAGGTTCGTACATGGCGTATGAGTAAGTTTTGCTGACATACAAAATTTGTCGCACCACCCAGTGGCGCAGGTGAAATTATAAAAAAAAATTTTATTTAAAATTCTTAGTTCTGAAATATGAAAAACATTCGTTTTGATCGAAGGAACCTATAGCCAAAATTTGATGATGATTGAAATTTTGATTTTTTAGTGATGGGAAATACGTTTCCCATCGTGTTCCCTACACACATATGTACAGAATTTGATTTTTATATGTATGCATCTTTTATTGTTAACAAAAGTAATTTATAATAAAAACGCATAGAAACTTATTTTTTAAATAAGATTCTATGCCATCTGTGCCTGTTATTTTGGAATATTTGAGCATTGTTATTTCATCGGAGACTTTTCCTTGGCCTTTGCGAAAGCTCATAAATAACTTCACATATTTTATGTTGCTCAGTTTGGCAAGCTATTAATAAAGTCATGTAATCCGTTTATTATCTCTTCTGCTAAGTCATACGGGCATGCTTCGTGACCTCAGTAAATAAAACCAAAGCCTAATTTCAGATTTCGATAACTTATTGCATGACTTGCCGATATGACAAACTGTTTTTAAACAGAGAGATCATGTTATCAGGATCATGTCATGCATTAAAATCAAACAGCGAACGGAAAAAAATTCTTCTGACTAAAATTACTTCATAAGTTCTCAGCAGCGAAAAAGAAAGTTGCAATACACAACACATAATTTTCAAGACACATGTTTGAAAGAGTTTTCGAACAACATTTGTGTTTTTACTTTTGAAATGCAGCCTAATTTGTGTATCCGGAGATGGTACCGGATCTATATCCAGCAAGTGACCATCACCATTGATAACACTCGCCCAAAACTTTCGATGAGTGTGTTAATCGCTACAACAACAACACATATTCGATTTGTCATACTTTGGCTTTAGGGAAGTGCTAGCCTCTTTCTAAATTTTCTTTGAGCTCTTCAAATAACCGAGTTAAATTTGAAATATGCAGTATTTGAGAGAATAAATACAAATTTTTTTCCGAGACCTCTTCAACAGCCTTCAAATTTAGCGCTAAATTATTGTTACTATTTTTTATTTCGTGTGGAGTCGCAGAATCGAAAAAAATCGAAATTTTTCGATAGCAAATCGATGTTTTTTTCCACAAAAATCACGATTTTTTCTATAACAGATCGATATTTTTTCGATGAAAAACTCGACATCTTTTCGATGAAAAAAATCAATTACCTTAGAAAAAATTAAAAGTTTTCTATAACAAATTTCTATTTTTAACGATGCGAAAACGTTAATTTTTCGATATTTTTTACGATAACAAATCGATATTTTCTCGATAACCTTCTGATAAAAAACCAATATTTTTTCGATACAAATCAATACCTTTTCGAAAATAAACCGATAACACGTCGCTAGTTCTCCGATAATATACCAACAAATCTTCAAGAACAGTTGTTATTGATAGCAAGGCCATAACTCTTCGAAAACAATGAAATGAAAGCCCGATAATTTCGAACCCTGCTAAATGTTTCCAAAATGTTACTAAAATTATCCAGAAATAGTCGCTCTCGAAATATTTTCCAAGATGATTCCATAACGATCTCTCGAAATAAATCCAAAATTATTAGAAACGATAGTGGAATTAGTCCAGAAATGCTTCCTAACATATTACCAAATTTATCTCGAAATTGTACATAAAACAGTCCTGGGATGATCCGGACATTACTGAAAAAAAGTCTCGAAATAGTCCCCAAAATTATACCCGAACCTTTCAGAAACATTTTAAAATTGGCCTTGGAAGTAGCCTCTGCATGGCCCACAAAAAATATACGATCTGGGCGTAGTAAGGATTTTCTGGTTTAAATTTGAGGAATAACAATTATTTTCAGACCCTCATAGCAACCTACTGTTAAGTTTACATTATGTTATTCTAACAGCGAGATGAGACCCATTTAGGTCGCAAAATAACAGTTTTCGAAAACCTTAAAGACCGAAACTGTTTTAAACCCCAGCGGGTTAGGGGGCTTAGAATATACCCGGGGCAGGTATGCCTGTCGTAAAAGGTGACTAAAATACCAAATTGATTCAAGGGGTTGTGTAGCGTAACCTTTTCAAGGGGTTTCAGCGCAATACATAGCTTATCCAACCCAATTGTCAACCTCACCTACCCGTGGCGCATTTGTTTCTTTAACAGCCGAGGCTCTGGCGAACCCAGGTTCCTTATGGATCTAGGGTGGGAGGGTGATATGGCCTAGAAGGTTTCCTGTGGTCATACCAAATCGTTCCCGAGATGGTCGGGCTAGTACCTTTATGGTGCTTGTTACCGGAACGTACCGGATCTGCATCGGCAAAGGACCATGGACATTGATAACACTCCCCAAGGCTTCGGGGCGTATCCTTATCGCTACAACACAACAACAACAACCGAAAATTTTAAAACAAAACATATCTCACTGAGAAACCCTCTGTTGTTCTTTGATATTGATTGTTACCCGTGATAGTAATAAGTAGTAATTCCGTTATATGCAATCTCTGATCATAAAATATCTGGATTGGTAAACGCGATGCTAGCTTGTTTGATGTTTTGTAGCCTTAACAGTTGATTCCACTGTCGGACAGTCGTTGCATAAGTTCTTCCGTTACTAGTGTGAATAAGCCCCATCCTGGTTGAGCAGATCTAGTAAAAAATGTCTTCATTATAAATTACGTATTTATTTCCTCCTGGGATGCTAGCTTTTATATATCCTGCAAAAAATAGTGCGACTAATCGCTAAAGAGAGCGGTCTCCGATTGATTACTTTTGTCTACATTGTGGCATAATTGATCCCTCTAGTCCCTTTTGGGTACAGTTGGGATTATTCAGGTTGAAATCTATGTAGTCCATTTTAAGAACGAAGGGAGTTAAATAAAAATAATTAAGGTGATTTATTAGAATTATTTAAGAAAAACGCGGAGCCTATACCGAACCGAATTGACTTGAACCATATATTCCTTCATCGTCGACCCATATCTCTTGGAATGAGTTGGCGACTTAATAATTTTTTAACATATGTATATGATAGCAATTTTTTGGAAGTTTTAATATTCCGTATAAAATGTACATAACCTCGTACCCATACGAAAATTAACACTTTTTGATGAGAAAGGAGATTAGTTTTCCATATGGGTACAAAGGGGATTGGTCCTATCGTTCCCGTTCGGGTATAAATGGGTACAGTTAATATCTTCATAGGACATGCTCAAACAAAAGGCAACAGTTCAACGCAAACAAAGAGATCAAAAATGGCATTAGTCGCATACTCCTTTGAGACTCGTCCCTGACTCATCCTAGAATATGCATTTATTGCAGGGTAACGTCAGCCTTCTATACACTTTGATGAAAAATTTATGAATGAGTTGGCATATTTTCCATCTGATATGTAAGCAATTACATCTCCTTACAAACATATCTTCATGTATACAATACTGGGAGCAATACAATTCACAAATAGCTACTCTTTTGAATTTCACAACTATATTTTGGTGACAGTCAATTTAACAATTCACCGTTGATGAGGAGACCTACTTACGTGAAGGTATTCCCCGCTTACAATGACGACCAATTGTTTCAGTTCTTATTTCATTTCATAGAAAACTCGTACAGTTTCTTATATCAGATAACAGTTCCAAGTTTTAAGAAACAACAGATCATCTTAAATATAACAAACTTAAAGTGATTAATTACAACAATTACTGTTCGTAAATGTTTGTATAGTACATATGTATGAAGCAAATGCAGCAGAATGCACTGAAACTGGAACGAATTCCCAGAAAGCTTATTAAAGAGCATTGGATCCGATAAGTGACGTTGATATTATATATTTCGACTAAAATAGCTATATATGTACATTTTTTAGAGTTTGTCGCCGGTCTTAGATATAAAATTGGACAAGTTAGATCTGGCAGGTGGAGTAAGAATATGCATAGATCGCTATGTATCGGAATACGAAAATTCAGCACCATAGCTCGGTCTGTGCATACATATCGACATATATGTATATATATTAGGCCGGGTCGATTAGTGGGAGGCAAAAAATCACCCATTGCTCTGTGAAAATCGTATTCTAGGGATCAAAATAAGAAACTTTACCGAAGGAACCATACCTCTAAAACGAATTCTGATGTCCGCCCTGTGGTCGTAGGGGCAAATTTTAAAAATCCCACTTTGAAATGCCTGTTTTTTCTTTTTGGAGTTTATTTTCTCTTTAGAAATTTATTTAGTCAGAACATATGTAAATGAAAAAATTAATTTAACTTAGTAATAGAAAAGAAATGAAAAAAAATATTAGAAATTAACGTTTTTACAACCGACTTTTAAAACCAAGGCATCACTGTGATGCATTTCCATGTCATAAACATAGTTGTGTGGGTTTTTTATTCAACCGTTTTTAAAAAATGAAGGTATCACTGTGACACAATTGCAGATCGTAAAATTGTTTGTGTTGTTTTTTTTAAGCCACCACAACGCACAGCAGGTAGAATTGAAATTGCCCTACCCAAAAGTTCGAACCCGGGGACATCAGAGTTCGTTTTAGAGGTATGGTTCCTTCGGCAAAGTTTCTTATTTTGATCCCTAGAATACGATTTTCACAGAGCAATGAGCGATTTTTAATCGACCCGCCCTAATATATATAGTATGATGTACCTTAAACTATCAACTTTAATATTTTGCTTCTGTAGATATAGCGCACAAAAATATATGTCTCGTTACAAAAACTGTACATTTGGGCACATAGCCAGCCAGTCAGCTTTTGATGCCAAAACTCATTCATGAATTTGATTCTTCAACGACGAAGCACAACAATAAGCCAACCAACAAACTAAAATTTTTACGACTTTCAATAACATATTTGGCATTTTACTTCTTTGTCAATTACTTTCGTTCTGCTTACTTGGTAACAGCCGGTTTCTGTCGAACGTAAAAGTCGCCGGTCTCATTGCTTATCTGTTTTACAAAAGATGTTTGGCGCCAAAAGAGCCTCTAAACGTGAAAGAATGCAGGATATTAGAAATGAGAGGTAGATGGTTATGTATTCGTGGATCAGCCAACGAATTGCCTTAAACTGGGCTACATACCAAAGTCTAAAAAAGGAGGACTTCATTCCAAAGGCTGGAGGAACCCGTTCGCTCTCCCAAATGTGCCCAAAGTAATCAGTCCCTGGCCGCTTTTTATAAAATCGCTGTGTGCCTTATATATGCCGGCTTTGCAGCATGTCCATTGTAAAGACAGGTCAACGGAATCGGGTCCCCATTCGATTATAAAACAAAACATTGGGTCGGAGAGCACAAAGAATATGAATTTAACAATGTCGCGACTGCCATTGAAGAAGCCCCGGCTGTTTTGGGATTAAGCTTAGTTCGTTTACAAAGTTCTATGCAACAGAATTGGTGCAGCGGAGCTGAGCCTATATCGATGGAAATGTGTGAAAGGATTAGGTTATATGTAGTTGTAAACGAGTTTCTGCAGGAAAATAAGCCCAATTTAGCCGAATAGCTCAATACGCGATGACCTGGCTGTGCTAGTGAAGGGTAAGTTTCTAGAAATTTCCACGCGTCGTTTTGAAGGACTCTCATCTCCGTAGGGCTAGGTGGTATAAATAAAGTGGACCGAATGTGAACCCTGAAGAAATTAAACTAATTTAGCAGCAGATATATGATCGTCACTTAAAGGGCGCCCTCGAGTGGGGAAGAAACGTTAGTATTTTCAGACAGGCTTAAATATCTATTGACTACTTTGAACGGAAGCAGTTGAAAGCCCGGTTGACTTTTTCTTCTCAGGAAGGTGTGCGTTTAAAAATTGTCACCTAGGTTTGACTACTGGTCTTCAGGTATGGGGCATAGCATAGATTTATAAAGACTGAACTAGCAAAGGTCAATAAGATTCTGAGGGAAGCATAGAAGAAGCGCATCAGCAAAAGTCGACATGTGGTATGTTTGATTCAAATCCTCTGTTACTTACGGAAATTTTTGCGTCATATCTCGAGAATTTTTCAACGGCAGTTTACGCTACAAGGCAGTAAGTGGAGCTAAAACTGCAATATGAGTGCCCCTAATGAGATCATTGCATTCTTTCGAGACTCAAGCATTATAATCTTGTGAATGCAATCCAGCGCTAGTCATGGCGTACATAAAAAGGATATTATTCTGACATAGATTGCAGACCAAAGGTAGACGTGAGGAATGAGTACTTGTGTCAATTCTTCTTGAACTTCGTTTGCGAATTTCGCTATACTTTCTAAGCGCAACACTGAAAAGACAGCCCACGTATTTTGCTAATGTGGTTTTTCGAAGTTCATTATTTAATCATAATGAAGTCACATTTGCTCGTGCTGCGGTCGAATATATCAAATAAATTAACTCATTGACAAGTTCAATTGCTTCGCTTGCGACCTCAATTAAGTGTTCAGTTTTTTGTCTGCTTATGTCTTTTTCTTTTTATTTCTATTAATTTTTTGTGACTACTCCATTACTTTGGTGCTTATTAAGTTTTAATTTTGACAACAAATTTCCATTTACTTCAACATATGGTACACATAATTTCTATTCTCGTAAGTAATTCCTTACCCCGCTTTCGGGTGGTCGTTTAAGGCTAAGCAGATTAAGACGTCACGACTAGTGCCCTTGAAATTTTTAAGTATGAATCTAATAAAACATTAAGAGATCATGTTCTTCTTTACACACGTGTTGCATATGTCGCAATATCTAACTGTGGAACACCACAAATCAATATTAAATGTCTGCTTGTCGGTGTATCAAACACCCACAACTTCTTTTTCTAGGCGATCCCCATATGTAAAAAAAATGTGTATATACCCAGGAGTAAAAGAAGGTAGCATTTAAAAAGGCTAACTATTTTACTATGAGGTCGATTGACTATTTATGCAGGGCGTGGGTCTTAAATTAAAAATTTGAGTGAATTGCTAAAAATCGTTACAAATTGCTAGAGTCGCAATTTCGGAAAAGAAAGGGGTGAGGGAAGAATCCAGGAAGACAAAGAAAAAGGCGAAGGGAGAGAAATAAGCCTGATTTGTTAGAGGGAATAAATGGCAGATTAGTACGATAAAGAAGGGAGATGGATGCAGGGTGGAAAAGAAGCAGGTTGCAAAAAACTTAAGCGAGAGGAAAACGTAGAGCAATAATACGAGGACGAAACACAGTATTGAAAAGAAAAGTGAGAAAAACTTGGAAGAGGAATAAAAAAGGAAGTAGTCACAGAAAGAGAGGGGGAGTGGAAGAGGAGGAAAGAGGAAAGAAACGAAGTGAGTGTTGGCATGGAACCAGAAGGCGAGAACTAGGAAAAGGGGATAAGGATAAGGAAAAACCTAAAGCGAGATAAAGATAAATGATGTGGGCAAGGAGAGAATTAAAGGGGAGGGAAGCCGAAAAAATTATAAAATTGAGGAGTTGTTGAAGAGATAGATATGGATTGAAAAAGATAGCAAAGAACAAGGGCGAGCTGAGGCGAACGAAGCCGAGGGCTAGGGAAATGAAGAGGTAGAAGAAACCGATTTTATATTTTCAGTTTAAGGTTAAACTTTCGCGGTTTTGTTTTAAAACGTGATGTGTTCCTATTTTAAATTTTTTTTAATATTTCGAGTCTTAATACTTGTTATTATGAAATCAGTTTATATATAAAAACGAATTAAATCAAAAAGCTTACTTTTACAATTGAGGGGTTTCCAATCAAATTAGAAAAATTGCTTAATCCGATTAATGGTTTAAAACTTAAACTCAAACTTGTTTACCGTGTATTCTTATAAAAATTTATTTGAAGGATAATTGCAACTTTTTCATGGTTACGAGGCATTTTTGAAATTAATAATTTTCCTATGTTCAAACTTTGTTTTTTTTCTCGGACGTTGTTGCAGCGCACTGCTCCTCAAGTGGCCCGATGAAACCAAGCTAATCCTGTTACTGTTTCTTTTTTTTTGTTTTGTTTTTTAATTCATACATAGGTTTTTTTTTGTTTTTATTTGTACCCTAATTCATTATTATTATTATATTTTTTATAATTTATAATTTTTATTGTTACCGAGCCTTTGAGAGGCAGTGACTTCTTAAGCGCCGAGATCTAAAACCGCTCAGCTACAGAGAAACTCATCAGCTGAGAAATATAGATTCACAAAATACCTTAGATTGAAAGTATAAATATAATTTTTTAATTATTAAGAGAAGATAGAACCGTCTTTTTTATGGCAAAGAGCGAGTCAGATACATCAATTATTCTCGAGTGAGCGTTATAATCTTCACACAAACATAGAAAAGGTTCGTGTTTGGAAATTGCTTCTGCATTGTGTAAGAATTATAGATTATAATGCCTTGAAACTTGGCATGGAACATTCAAGTTTACTTCGTTCAAAGAAATGGGCTTGAAAACGATCCATTTAAATGTCTAGCCATAAATAGTACACTAGCATTTCTCTACGACTTGCAAAGGGTAGGAAGATTTATTAGTTTTAACCGGTAACTGTAAGGAGGAAGATTATACGGAGAGTCTCATTAAAGATTTATCAAGGCGAAAAGTAAAAACTGCTTTTGAATTGATTCTAGTCTATCCACATGAACTTGATAACGTGGATTCCAAATTATCGATCCATATTCTAATATCGGCCTCACCAATGATGTAAAAAGGGTTTTTGTAACGTAAGGATCACTAAACTCTTTTGCCGATCTTTTCACAAATGCTAAAACTCCTCTCGCTTTATTGACTGTGGCATTAATATGAGGGTTGAAACTAAGTTTGCAATTCATTGTAACTCCCAAGTCGACAAAAACATCAACGCTTTCCAGAGTTTGGCCATTAATTGTGTAGGAAGCTGGCTGAATGTTCCCACGTGAAAAAACACATGGATTTACATTTTTCTATGTTGAGCGGCATAAAATTCGCATTACACCAAGTAACTAAAACAATTTAAATCCTCCTGGAGTACAGAACTTTCTGCAACTGACGCGTATGACTTAATAAAAAGTTTTACGTCGTCGGCATACATTAAAATTTTAGAATATTTTATAGTTGTGGAAACATCGTTTATAAAGAGCAAAAACAGAATAGGACCGAGATGGCTGCCCTGAGGCACACCGGAGGGAACATAGATGACCTTCGAACAAACGTTTTTAAAAATGGCTCTTTGAGTTCTACCGCAAAGATAGGAGGAGATCCAGCGAGTTAGGCCAGGTTGAAAACCAAGCAATTCGAGTTTATAAACAAGTAATGAGTGGCGTACTTTGTCCAATGCTTTGCTGAAACAGTGTATATAACGTCGGTATGATATTGTTTCTTAAACCCATTAAAGACGTGAGTTGTAAATTCAAGCAAATTGGTTGTGGTTGATTTGGCTCTACAAAAGCCATGCTGAGAACTATCTATCAATGTAGAAATCGAAAATGTAAACTGTGATTAGTAACGATTGCTTCGAAAAGCTTAGGGATAGCGGAAGAGCTTTGCTATTCCACGATAGTTTTCAATAGACGACTTGCTTCCTTTTTTATGGAGTGGGATAAGAAAAGATTCCTTCAAAGCCTTCGGAAATATGCCATTTTTTAAAGAGAGGTAAACAGATCAGTAAGAGTAAATGTATTCCACACATTTTTAAGGAAACATCTTGGGATCAAATCGGGACCGTATTTGAAGGATTATTTTAGGGTCTTTAGGTGTAGTAGAATATCCTCAGGCAACAAAAGTGGGCATTTATTGAATTACTAGAATGGAGCTCATATGGATAATTTGTAGGTGATGAATCAACCACAGTAGAGTAATTAGAGTGAAAGAATTGAGCGAAGAAGTTTGCAAATCTCTTGATTGTCGCTGGAAATGCTATTTTAAACTTCATGGCAGAAGGAAACCCGTCAGTTCTGCGTTTAGAATTTACGAAATCATAAAAAGACTTCGGGTTGCAAATAATGTTTCTTTTAATTTTGCATATCTAAGCTTTACAACACTTTTTATTAAGTTCAAAATACTTATAACAGAAAATAGCGTACTGTGCATAATCAGAATGTAAACCGGTTCTCTTATATAATTTGAATAAACGTGATTTCATATTTTTTAAGCTTTTAGCTCTTCAGTAAACCAGGCTTGCACTGGTTCAATGTACCATCATGTGCGTTTGGGCATATGTTTTCAAATAAAGTATAAATGGTTTTATTAAAATGTAAAACGTTTTGCTCTACATCCTCTTTATATAGAGCAAAGTTATCCTAGAAAGCTCTTTATTTAAATTGTTAAAATTAGTTTTGGAAAAATCAGAGCACCTGGTAGAGACACGTGTTTTGTTAGTGCAGCCGACTCCGTTGCTTATGATTTCGTAAGTTATCTCAAGAGAAGGATGGTAAACGTCTTCTGGCAAAACAAGAGATTCACACCGATTTATAGAGAATTTAGATATGTCGTCAACAAATGCTAAGTCTAAGAATTGTCCATACTTATTCGGAAAGAAGTTGATCTGATTAAGGCAAAGATCAGTAATTCCATCCAAAAAGTCATTGTTATGCATCTTGGATGATACGGGGACAATATTGTGATCAAAGATATTCCAAGATATATGTGGCAGGTTAAGTCGCCTAAAACAATTATTGAGTCCGTGGGTTTTATCATAGAATTGACTGATTGTAACAGTGAAATATGGTGCATATACACAATTGTGGTCTTCAAAACTCTTTCGAAGCTCAGGTCTAGTGAAACATAAAAAACATCTGGATACTTAGGATTTTGAGTACATATTCATTGTTCGAGCTTAGGTCAAAATACCCTTTGAAACGAAAGCCGAGACCTATCTTTATTACGGTAGGATGTTTGTCAATCATGGATTGCAGTCCCGAGAAAAGAAACATCAAAATCTTAAGAAGCAATTTCTCTACTCAGCGTGCTTTGCACACAGAGTATATTAACTTTGATTGGATAACGGTTGGTTGTACAGGTATAAAGGAATCGAGATAGATATAGACTTCCATATATCAAAATCATCAGTATCGAAAAAAAATTTGATTGAGCCATGTCCGTCCGTCCGTCCGACCGTTAACATGATAACTTGAGTAAATATTGAGATATCTTCACCAAATTTGGTACACGAGCTAATCTAGACCCAGAATAGATTGGTATTGAAAATGAGCGAAATCGGATGATAACCACGCCCACTTTTTATATATATAACATTTTGGAAAAGCCAAAAACCTGGTTATTTAGTAAATAATACACCTAGAATGCTGAAATTTGACATGTGGACTGATATTGCAACTCTTGATAAAAATTTGAAAATAATGTTTAAAGTGGGCGTGGCACCGCCCACTTGTGATAAAATCAATTTTACAAATATTATTAATCATAACTCAAAAATCGTTAAACCTATCGTAACAAAATTCGGCAGAGAGGTTACATTTACTATAAGGAATGCTTTGAAGAAAAATTAATGAAATCGGTTAAGGACCACGCCCACTTTTATATAAAAGATTTTTAAAAGGGTCGTGGACGAATAAAATAAGCTATATCTTTGCAAAAAAAAGCTTTATATCAATGGTATTTCATTTCCCAAGTGGATTTATAACAATAAATAGGAAAACTTCAAATTTAAAAAAAATGGGCGTGGCACCGCCCCTTTTATGAAGAAGCAATTTTCTATGTTTCGGGAGCCATAACTCCAAGAAAAATTAACGGATCGTAATAAAATTGGGTACACAAATTTTCCCTATAGCAGGAAATATTTCTAGAAAAAATGGACGAGATCGGTTAAAGACCACGGCAACTTAGATATAAAACAAGTTTAAAAGGGTCGTAGACTAGAATAATTAGCTATAACTTAAAAAAATAGTTTTGAATCAATGATATTTCACTTATCAAGTTTTATTGTAAGAGAAAATGGGGAGAAAGTAATTTATCTGAAATGAAATGTACAATTGAAGCTCACGCTGAGTATATAATGTTCGGTTACACACGAACTTGGACACCTTCACTTGTTATTATTCAAATTTACCTCGGCAGTAGTTTGTCAAACAATCTGACTCTATTTCTGCCATTAAGACTTTCTCCGTGGACATGTATCTGCTTTCGTATGCCGTTCGGAGAGGCCAACGCGGTACTTTTAGGCACAAATCACTGTGAACAGATAAGTTAGCTGAGATGAGCTATGTATGTACATCAAGTCGTTCGCAAGACAGTAGCTTCGGCAGTGCTCCCCAAAATATCCGGGAGGTATTTGTAACGCTTAATCAACGATCAAACCTACAAACATTTCTGTAACCTGTTTTGGAGAATTTTTAAAAGTAATCAATATGTGTATTGATCAATTTGAATTATACCTTAAAACCAATGACAAAAGCTTAGCTAATTAGTCTATGTTTTCTCATTCAAAGTCACGCGATTTAAGAGACGACCCACATAAGTAAAACTCAAATTAGGCATCTTAGAAATAAACAAGAATACTTTAGTCAAATTCTCTGTCAAATTAGCAATTACAAATATTAGAGCTTTGAGTTAGGCACATATTTCCGGCGTGAGCTGTTCGGGGTGAAGATTGTATGTTCAAGCAGAAGCATATGTACATACGACCGTATGTATATTAAATATGATTGTGGAAGCGCTTCCAAAGCTGCATATGTAAGCAAGTGCTATGTAAATATGTATGTGTAATAACCTCTTTGTTCTTTCCATTTATTTTTCAACACTTAAATACTACACTCAATACACTTCAATTTATGGAGGATTTTAAGAAAATTGCTCTACTTTTCTACAATTTCAGAAATAGCGAAAAAAATAAGTATTTGTATCAACTGACAGACATGCTATTTTAAGTACGTACAAATGTATGTATATATGTGGTTATAAAAAACATTATGCACCTGAAAGGACCAGAGGCTAAGAACCATGTATATATGTATGTGTTCTAGAAGGCCAGCAAAAAATTGTAACCTTATATTAGGCGTATTTTTCATGGACAAAAGGCTTATGCTATCAGGCCTTAATTCAATAAGGAATATTAGTTGTATGGCGTATTCCTTATAATACTCCCAATTTTTCTGTACTTACATGTGTCCTCAGATATATAGTTTATCTGAAAGATAACGTAAATGCTTATAGCCCATATATAAAAGTACTTACATAAGCAAATATTATAAGCCAATAGGTGGAATATAACAACTTTATTATAAGGCTTATTGGCTAAATAAAATAAGGGTTACTTAAGGTCTATTATAAGATACTACTTGCTGTGTTAGGACCTTCTATTTAAGGCTAACAATCAGGCTTACATAAGGTGGTACAATAAGATAATACATTGATTACAATAAGCTTATTACAAGGTTTATCAACCAGGTAGAATAACTAATAGTATGCCATATTTTAACCTGATTATAAATCTTTTTACACAAAAGATAAAAAACAGTAAGCCAAAAACTCCAAGCATAGCTGCTCAGACAGCGAGAAATGTATAATTTACATCTTTGATGAGTCATCTGAGAGGCAAAACGTAAGATTTACTAACATTTAAGATAAAACAAAAACATTTTTTTTTAATATTTCGAAAATGTGTCGACTTTAGGTAGCTTCTTTTCATCATGTATCAGGTTTAAGTTCTGGCAACACTTATTAACACGCTTATATCAGCTTCACTTGTATGTTTGTAACTCTCTAGGCTAGGCGCGCAAAGAGACCCATCTAGCGGTAATTATTGAAGATGGAAATGGTTAAATAAAAAATAAAAAAATAAATGTAAGGCACGATAACCTCCGAAGAGATCTAAGGCCGAGCTTCTCTTCCAATTTGCGTCGTGCTCCTCTTGATTTGCCCAACAAATTGGCCGGACGGGACCTACATGTTTTATGCCGAGTCCGAACGGCATCTGCAAGGCAGATGAGTTTTCACTGAGAGCTTTTCATGGCAGAAATACACCCGGAGCGCTTGCCAAACACTGCCGAGGGGCGACCCCGCTTAGAAAAATTTTCTTCTAATTGAAAAACCTTATTTCTAAAATTTTGATGTTGCTTTGCCCGGGGTGCGAACCCAGGGCATACGGTGTGATAGGCGGAGCACGCTACCATCACACCACGGCGGCCGCTGTGAGAAGTGGTTAAATAACTCGCTACAAAACGAGTTGTGCTTAATAGCGGAGACACGAATCTCTGTGCAACGGCGTATTGTTAGTTTTTTAAACGTTTTTATTTAGCTTGACTTGACAGCCGGCTGCACGGCCGTTGTGAACGAATTTTGAAATTAAAATTTAAGTAACTTCTCGATAAGCTACAAGCTTGCAACTTGAATATAGTTCAGAACCCGATGACAATGCAATACTATGAAAAAAACTCCGATAGGTGGCGCATGGTTCGAAATATTTCAAAAAATCGTATTTGTGGTCCGATTTGGCTCATATTTGGAACGCATAATACATACAGGAATAGAAAGCTACATATGTCGCAAGGTGGCGCAAGGATCGAAATATTCAAAAAAATCATATTTGTGGTCCGATTAGGCTCACATTTTGAACACATATTACATACATGAATAGAAAGCGACATATGAAAAAAATCGCCACCATGTGGCACAAGGATCGATATATTAAAAATACTCGTATTTGTGGTCCGGTATGGCTCACATTTGGAACAAATACAGTCCGATAGAACTGACATCAAAATATTTTGGAGTTCGAGGAGGGACAAGCATACGTGGCGCCGAGGAGAGTAGGGTCTTTGGAAGGATTATGTGACCTAGATTGTAGCAAATTTTCAGAAAAGAGTCCTTGTAACAATGAGTCACTAAATGAACTAAATTGAATGAGAAATAACAGGCAATTAAATAAAGACTAAAAACTTGAAAATAAAATAATTAAAAAAAATTTAAGTTAAACGGTTTTATTGAAAACAATACTTACATTAAATAATAATAATACTAAAAGCTATAAAATAATTAAGTAGGTTATTGGTGACTAGTACTGTCATAACATTCCTCGTCAGTCTAGGGCGTTGATCAGCCAATTAAATAAAAGCGTTGGACGCCTCACATTTTTTAGAAATTTCACGCGCCCAAAAGCGTGCAATTACTGGCATATGCTGATGACATTGATATCATCGGCCTAAACACCCGCGCTGTTAATTCTGCTTACTCCAAACTGGAAAAAGAAGCGGTAAAGATGGGTTTGATGGTGAATGATGACAAAACGAAGTACCTGCTGTCATCGAGCAAAGAGTCAGCGCATACGCGCCTTGGCAACCACGCTACTGTTGGCAGCCATAATTTCGGAATAGTAAAAGACTTCGTTTATTTGGGAACCAGCATCAACACTAGCAACAACATCAGCACTAAAATCCAGCGAAGAATCAATCTTGCCAATAAATGCTACTTTGGACTAGGCAGGGAATTGAAAAGTAAAGTCCTCTCTCGGCGAACGAAAATCATACTCTACAAGTCACTTATCGTACCCGTCCTGCTATATGGGGCAGAAGCATGGACCATGACAACAGCAGATGAAGCGGCTTTGGGAGTGTTCGAGAGAAAAGTTCTTCGAAAGATTTATGGACCTCTACGCGTTGGCGATTGCGAGTACCGAAGAAGATTTAATGATGAGCTGCACGAGCTATACGCAGACATCAACATAGTCCAGCGAATTAAAACGCAGCGGCTGCGCTGGCTAGGCCATGTTATGCGAATGAATGATGATGATCCGGCCAAGAAAGTGTTTCTATTGGAACCCGCCTATGGAAGCAGAGGTAGAGGGCGGCGCCCACTCCGTTGGAAGGACCAGGTGGAAAACGATTTAAACTCCCTTGGTGTGACCAATTGGCGCAGGTTGGCGGAGCGAAGGAGCGACTGGCGCGCCTTGTTGGACGGCCATAACCGTTTAGGACGGTTAAGCGCCAATTAATTAAATAAGTAAGTAAGATCAACGCCCTAGATTGATGAGGAGTGTGATGACTAGTACCTAGAACCTAATTAATTATTTTCCAGTTTTTAGTATTATTATTACTTAATGTAAGTATTGTTTTCATTAAAACCTTTTAACTTAAACATTTTTTTAATTATTTTGTTTAAACTATATGTTATTTTCTATTTTTTATTTACTTTCGGATAAGGCTTATTTATAGCGTTAATAAGTCTAAACTAATGCGTTATCCTAATATCCTAAGGTTTACCTATCAGAAGTTAGACCAGTATTCCTTATTGCTTACAACTGCTTATGTCAGTTTTTGCTGGGAGTGTATAGGCTTTTATACACATACCTACATGTAAAACATAAATATAAAGCTTGCTCTTACTCTAAACACATTCATCCATAAATAAGCATCTTTAACTAAACAAACCAATGAGCGCAGTCATTTACGAATTTAGATGCCCACAAGCACAAACTAATTTAAACTCACTTATGTACATTAGACTGTCCTAACCTTCATTTGAAGGAAATTGCTACTAAAGAACTGTTTTTAATTTTAATCGTCTGAACATTTTTTGTCAATATATTTAAGAAAACTTACTGAGCTGTATGCGCTTTATAATAACATATTCAATTTATTTATTTTTAATTTAGAATAACTAAAATTATTGGTGCAGCTCAAGGCCGTGTTTTCTTAAATAAAACACTTGCTTGGGGTGTTTAGTTTATTTTGGTTTTCATTTTGCAATATTTCCACTTTAGTGGATGGCTGGAAATAACATATAAAACATAATTATTGAAAAACAAAAAAAAACAGGTATCAACAAACATTCATTACTTATATCTTAAGTTGCGCTGTGAAGACCAAAAAATCTGTACAATAGTTATATATAACAAGCATACAATTGATATAGACAGAAAAGTTAACAAACAAAGGAACAGTAATCGTAAACAAAATTCATAAAATACATAAGACAGTAAACAGATTATCACACCAACATGTCACAGTTGTTGTCCGATGACGAACGTACATACATATATGTATGTAAATAATTTGATCAGCATTGTTTTTTGTGCCTAAGTAACAAGTGGCGGTATGACAAAAAACAATGCTGATCAAATTATGTATGTTGAACAATAAAAACCAAAATAAAATACACATCCAAGTGTTTTATTTAAGAAAAGCCGGCCGTGAGCACAACCAAAAATTTTAGTACTCTAAATACTAACGGTAAAAACTGAGACAAATAATTTTTTAATTTATTTATTGTTGTAGTTAAAATGCAAACCATTAAGCATAAACTTGCTGCTTTTATAGCTATTTCAACCCTGTCAAAGACACTCGTCAGAAATTCTCACAAATCGGCATCTAAAAATGTGTTCTCAAACTAAGAATTAAACACGAGGTCTCCAGATTCACACTGTCACAGTACCTAACGTTAGGGTATGATGCTGGCTCACTTGCAGTTTTTCTTTAATTTTGTATTGATTTACATATTTCTGGCTCGATGTACAAAAGACTCCGTCAACATTGCTCCGAAGTAAAATTCGAGCCAGTGCTGATGCAAAAGAATTATCTGGGTCATTGTATTAGTATATATATTGAAACGATTTAAACTTCCTTGAAGTTTCTAGTTTTGTTGACATACTAATTTTTCTTAAATACTTGTATAGCTATAACACTGTGTGACAACGAAAAATACCTGGGAAGTCACACCATTTTCTTATCGATTTTGAAAGTCTAAGAATGACTGCATACTAGATTTTCCCCATACACCCGCGATTTAGTGAGTTAGGGCCAAAAATTGTTTTTTCGTTCCTTTGGACCCTTGCGGGCCTACAACGTTGTTGGATATAAATAGATTTTCAGTTTCTCTCTAGACCATATAAGAGGACGTTTAGACATAACACAACTGTGAAAATTTTCAAATGAACAAATCTTATCCCCTTTTTTCTGGTTTTGTGCTAACGAGCTTTCGTTTCGCCTCGAGACGCATCGTTCGTATCTTTGCATTATGTTAAACGATAAAAACGAATAATCTTACAAATGCTTTTGCCTTCATTTTTGACAAACGTAAGACACGTGAGTGACGAACTAAAATGATGTAGAATTTTTAGCTTTCTATAACAAACATGAAATACCAACATGATCTGTTTAATGAACACTAAGGACTTCGGTTTTTTTTTGTCACGGGTGGGACAAAACTAATACTGCTTGCGCAATTTACATTTAAATCGACTTCACTAAATAAAGACGATATGTACTAGATATTTAGTTGAAAACCGCGAACTGTTTGACAGCTTTTTCGAAACAACCTCCTTCAGCCTGATTCGAATAATTAAATCGGTAGTCTATTTTAATATTTAAAAAAGTTAGTAAATATGCATTTAATTAAAGCCTTTTTCGATATTTGGTAGTTTAGATGTATTTACTAATTTACTATCCATACGTTTATCAATTCTGTATTAACACATTTTCCAACACCATCATTACTTTTCTTATGGAACCACCCTTATGTACGTTGAAAGTAATTTAATTTTAGAAGCATTTATGATTAAGTGTTAGCACCTGCTATCAAAAATGTAAACATCATAATTAAGTGTGAGCCTAATTTCCAGAAACAATATTACGTTTTCATTGATGAAAGTGTTTTCTGAAAGAAGGGCGCAGGTGATCATACCAATACGTACCATACTTATCAGATCTGCATCCGGCAAAGGACCACCAACATTCGATAACACTCCCAGAGGCCTTCGGAGAATGTTCTTATCGTTGCAACAACAACAACAGGATCAATTTTTTTCTCCTAAAACGAGAAAATTTCCTTTTGCTTATGAGTCAATTTCTTCACATCCGGCACGTTCCGGTAACAAAGCAACATAAAGGTACTAGCCCGACCATCTCGGGAACGATTAATATGACCACATTTACCCTTCTAGGCCATTCCACCCCTCACCCCCTAGTTCCATGAGGTACCTGAGGTCGCTGGAGCCTCGCCTGCTAAATATGTGTATGATAAATTCATATTTGTAAAAAGATTCCCCTCGCGTAGGTGAGGTTGACAATTGGGTTGCGGAAGCGTTGACGCTATAAGCTTTGTATTGCGCTTATCAACCCCTTAAGTCCCTTCGAAATTCTGTATATCGGGATTGCGTAAGTCGGAATTATGCTGCCAAAGTTCTAAGTTTTCATATCCTACAGGCTATAACACCTTTCTCAACGAAAATTTTTCCAAAAACCTTCCTTTTTTTTTCTACGATAATGATGTTTTTTGTTTTACATTAAAATTATCAAAGCACGGACCATCAGTAGAAACTTTAAGGTACATATTTAGTTCTTAGAAATGTTCCACATCGAGCAGGAAATTAAAGCCAAGCGGTCTAATTTTATAATGGTATCATAGTTAAATTTTGGCAAAACTTACAAAATACTCCCAAATCAAATTAATTACAAATTGCATTCGATGCTTCTGAAGGAGGAACAAATGCGATTACAACTGTTCCATCCTAATATATTCAGTTGAAACCGCTTAGGTTAGTGTTGCATATTCAAAAATAGGGCACTATTGTGAACGAGCGAATGAAATGAACATACGAATATGCAGATAAACAAAGATAACAAAATAAAAGCGTGGCGGCAGGGTGACATACATACAAACAAACACACGCATTTCATGTATTTTGTTTTTGTAATTCTCTGGTTGAGTGTCAAAAACATACTGCGCTAGAAGTAGAAATGTCGTAGCAGCTAAAAAATGCAGGGATGCAACTTAACGTTAAGCTAATCGTTTATCAAAAAATTTCCACAGTTTCCGTTGAAACACTTCGAAATATTATCGATAAAGAAATTATCAAGATAAATTGTATCTCGTTTTTAACCGAAACGAACAGCCTTCGTTAACGTTAAAACCGTTAACAAAAACGTGATACTTTATGTTTGAATTGTGCTGGCAATGCTATAGCAATGGTGAAGCCGTAAGGTGGTAGCAGCTAGCGGACATACACACACATACTCCATGTAATTTGTTTCTGTAATTCGTTGGTGGTAATGTCAAAAATACTGTGAGAAATGTTCGTACTATCAAAATTCATGAGAAAAGTTGCAATCAGCTTGGCTAATGCTTTCACCTTTAATGACTCCGCCATCAATCAGCTTTGCCAGCATAGTTTGAAATTAATAATCAACATAAACGATTTGATTTCGTTTTGATTTGGCAGAAAACGAAACAAAATCATTTCGATAATTTGACGTTCTTAACGTTCATAAACGAAATGAAATGGCTTTGTTTCGTTTATTAACGTTAATTATCGTAACGAAATGATATCGGTTCGTTGGTTAAGCATGCCTGAAAAAATGTAACAATTAGCTGATAAACTTCCACCATCTGTATGGTTTTGTATGGTTTGAAACTGTTTAGCTAGTTGAAGCGTTATTTTCACGCTCGCTTGGAAAAAAAAACAACATATGTCTACACATATGTACGTACACGCAGCGGAGCGAGACGCACAAACACATGCATATTTCTTATCTGAGATACTCCCAAAAGTAGGCAATCGTGTGTGGAAGCATCACTCACACGCGCATTGGCTATGCGATAAGCTATAAAAATCGTGCATTTCATTCATTTCATTATACTCAGTTGAGCAGAGCTCACAGAGTATATTAACTTTGATTGGATAACGGTTGGTTGTACAGGTATAAAGGAATCGAGATAGATATAGACTTCCATATATCAAAATCATCAGTATCGAAAAAAAATTCGATTGAGTCATGTCCGTCCGTCTGTCCGTTAACACGATAACTTGAGTAAATTTTGAGGTATCTTGATGAAATTTGGTATGTAGGTTCCAGAGCACTCATCTCAGATCGCTATTTAAAATGAACGATATCGGACAATAACCACGCCCACTTTTTCGATATCGAAAATTTCGAAAAATCGAAAAAGTGCGATAATTCATTACCAAATACGGATTAAGCGATGAAACTTGGTAGGTGAGTTGAAATTATGACGCAGAATAGAAAACTAGTAAAATTTTGAACAATGGGCGTGGCACCGCCCACTTTAAAAGAAGGTAATTTAGAAGTTTTACAAGCTGTAATTTGGCAGTCGTTGAAGATATCATGATGAAATTTGGCAGGAACGTTACTCTTATTACTACATGTCTGCTTAATAAAAATTAGCAAAATTGGAGAACGACCACGCCCAATTTTAAAAAAAAATTTTTTTATTCAAATTTTAAAGAAAAGTTAATATCTTTACAGTATACGAGTAAATTATGTCAACATTCAACTCCAGTAATGATATGTTGCAACAAAATACAAAAATAAAAGAAAATTTCAAAATGGGTGTGGCTCCGCCCTTTTTCATTTATTTGTCTAGGATACTTTTAATGCCATAAGTCGAACAAAAATTTACCAGTCCTTGTGAAATTTGGTAGAGGCTTAGATTCTAGGACGATAACTGTTTCTGTGAAAAAGGGCGAAATCAGTTGAAGCCACGCCCAGTTTTTATACACAGTCGACCGTCTGTCCTTCCGCTCGGCCGTTAACACGATAACTTGAGCAAAAATCGATATATCTTTACTAAACTCAGTTCACGTACTTATCTGAACTCACTTTGTATTGGTGTAAAAAATGGCCGAAATCCGAATATGACCACGCCCACTTTTTCGATATCGAAAATTACGAAAAATGAAAAAATGCCATAATTATATACCAAATACGAAAAAAGGGATGAAACATGGTAATTGTATTGTCTGTTGACGCAAAATATAACTTTAGAAAAAAACTTGGTAAAATGGGTGTGACACCTATCATATTAAGTAGAAGAAAATGAAAAAGTTTTGCAGGGCGAAATCAAAAGCCCTTGGAATCTTGGAAGGAATACTGTTCGTGGTATTACATATATAAATAAATTAGCGGTACCCGACAGATGATGTTCTGGATCACCCTGGTCCACATTTTGGTCGATATCTCGAAAACGGCTTCACATATACAACTAAGGGCCACTCCCTTTTAAAACCCTCATTAATACCTCTAATTTGATACCCATATCGTACAAACACATTCTAGAGTCACCCCTGGTCCACGTGTATGGCGATATCTCGAAAAGGCGTCCACATATAGAACTAAGACCCACTCCTTTTAAAATACTCATTAACACCTTTCATTTGAGACCCATATCGCACAAAAAAAATTCTAGAGTCACCCCTGGCGATATGGCGATATCTCGAAAAGGCGTCCACCTATAGAACTAAGCCCCACGCCCTTTTGAAATACTCATTAACACCTTTCGTTTGATACCCATATTGTACAAACGCATTATAGAGTCACCCCTGGTCCACCTTTATGGCGATATCTCGAAAAGGCGTCCACCTATAGAACTTGGGCCCACTCCCTTTTAAAATATCATTAACACATTTCATTTGATACCCATATCGTACAAACAAATTCTAGAGTCAGGCCTGGTCCACCTTTATGGCGATATCCCTAAATGGCGTCCATCTATAGAACTATGGCCCACTTCCTCTTAAAATACTCTTTAATACCTTCCATTTGATACACATGTCATACAAACACATTCCAGGCTTACCCTAGGTTCTTTTTACAACATGGTGATTTTCCCTTACTTTGTCTCCACAGCTATCAACTGAGTATGTAATGTTCGGTTGCACCCGAACTTAGCCTTCCTCACTTGTTTCTTATTCATTTTCTTTCAAAACAGGATATATGTTACAATAGCGACTTAAATTAAATTAACCAAAATTACAGAAAGAAAAGTAAGGCATTCTGTAAAAATATATGTATTTTAGTATCGAATGCCATCTCCGAATAAAATTGAATTTAAAAACATATAAAATAGTGCGTGGGGTGAAGTTTGATTAAAAATAATAAGTAATAAATTATATTAATCCAATATGTACATATATTTTTTAAATGCTAGGGTTCAGCAAAATTTTGATGTCTTCGTGTGATTTCTCTAGTAGAAAAGATTTACCTTTCCCAAAAGCTCATTCAGATTTCTAGTGACACGTATACATGCAGGCAACGCATTAAAAGCTTTACAAGATACGATCGTAAAGAAGTTGTTGAAGTTGGTTGTTCGAGAGGTCGGGACATAAACAAGTCCATATGAGTTTTGCCTCAAGTTATAACTATCCGACACCAGGCTATGTAAATACCCACAGCGAATGAAAAATATCTTTAACGTTATATAGTAGTACATATGCTTAACAGGAAGAACTTTCAGATCCCTAAACAACTCCATAGAGTGGTGAAAACGATCAACATTACATATTTTTCTTATGACCCATTTTTGAATAGTTAGAAGCTGCTGGATTTTATTACCTGAAGTGCCACCCCAACAGGTTATACCATATTGGAGCTTGGAGTGGACTAAATCGTAGTACATAGTTTTAAGTGTTGCGTTTGAACAAGCTTTTCTTAAATTGTAAAAATAACGAACGGAAGATCGCAAGTAAGACTTCAAACGAGAAATATGCGTAGACCAACAAAACGTTTGCAGTCAGTAGCATGGAATACAATGGCATCTGTAGTTGTAGCTGAGAAATGTATAGTTGGTAACAAATAGCAAATTCTAGAAATAGAAACGCCTAGAAATATGTCAACGAGGAAACCAAACAGTATAAAAGCAGCGCCAGCTGAAGCACGACGAATCTGTTTGATTTAAGCACGCAATCTGTCGAGCAGTAGAAGCGTTATTGCTAGGCCATTTTGCATTATTGAATAGTGAAGTTATTTATTCAACAGTTTAGTGATCCGAACGTTAGTAGAAGGGTTGCAAATAAGCGGAATCTCACTAAATTCGTTACAATATTATAGTTTCTACTCTATATATATTTTTTGTATCACATCGACAGCGATTGACGGTGCAGATCAAATCTTAAGACAGTGTTTCAAAAACATTACTATTAGACTGAGATACACAGTTTTTCTGTATCAGTCTAATGTATTTACGTGTAAACTCCATATATCATGCACATCTGCCGAGCGTTGTACTGGCGGATGAGTCTCTCCGTTTAACTCAAGATTATTCACCATCAATTGAATTGTTATGGTTTCTCACTTTATTTGTATATAAAGATTATCTATATAGTGGGTGGGTGTAAAAATTTTTGCAGATACAGCGACCTACACGTATTTATGTATATTTACATATGTATATATGTAGGTATTTTGCACAGTTTTAAATTATCTTTTTTCTGCACATCTAGGCATGCGGCCATATAAGACCTGCGGGTAAAACATTGTGGTCTTATTATGATGTAAAATGTTCCAATATAACCTTGGCTTTTTGTTTACAGAAATTTTTTGTTGCTGTAAAATGTTAATAAGATGCTAAAAATATCATATTCTGGTCACAATAATAACAAACGACTGGAAAACCAATTCCACAAAATTTCAAGAATTTTTGTAGATATATTTGTATAACATATATATAATTTGAAAAATAATAACAAAAATTTTATTAACTTATGATACAAATAATTTATAAATTACTTCTTTACTTATTTAGTTTTGCAATATATGACAACATCACTCACCTACAATCGAGTATCTCATCATCAGACTTACTCACGCATGACATGACCTTATTAACGGCGATGGGAAAAGTGCAATCACATAAAAGTACACTAATTAGTTATCTGTCTGAATATTGCATCCTTGAGTTTCGAAGTTTTTAATTTTGTTGTAATAAAATACCTTAATCAAAACTTTATGAGCAAAGTCGGAAAAACGTTGCATATGTATATGCTGTAAAAGCCGAGTTTTTTTGTTGTCGAGTAGGAAAATATCACTAGTTAGTGTACTGAAATTCAAGTAAATTACACAAACGCTAGTAAAACATTCTAAATTAGAAGTATTGTAAGTCCACAGAATTGTTGTTGTTGTATTAACGATAAAGACTCCCCACGAATGTTTTGGCGAGTGTTATCGATGTTGATGGTCCTTTGCCTGATACAGATGCGGTACGTTCCGGTAACAAAACACAATAAAGGTACTAGCCCGACCATCTCGGGAACGATTAATATGACCACCTTAACCTTCCAGGCCAAACCGCCCAGACTCTAGCCTGCTAACATGGTTATGATACATTCATATTTGTAACAGGATTCCCCTCACGTAGGTGAGGTTGGCAATTGGGTTGAGGAAGCTTTGAAGCTATAAAGCTTTGCTTTGAGCTCATCAACCCCTTGAATTAGTAACATTCAATTCTTATTCACTCCTTACAATTAAATATTGTCTGTCGGACGATCCCAGACTAGTCGTAGTGAGTTCATATCGGTAACACTCCCTTTAACTTACCGAGTTGTTTTTAGGCAACATAATCGGGTTCATGAACTGTTCCTTTGCATCATATGCCTAATAACCTTTTGTGGAAACTAGTATCGTCGAAACATTTTGGCTTTGTGCATATGCATGGCCTTAGAGCAAACAGGACCTTGCAAAATGTTCGACTAGAAGCTGTCCTAAACCAGGTAAGGTCCGCGGTCGGAGACCAAAGCTCACGTATAAATGTAAAAATCAGTGATCCTGTTGAGCAAGTTTCGCAGTACCGTTCGTCTTTTGTTTCGCAGTTATGTGGATTTTGTGCGGTTTTGTGAAGTTAACTATCTCCGTAATCTTCCGAATTAACCCGTTACAGTTTAACTGCAGTATTCTGAAATGCGGGGAAGATGTCTTCACTCCTAGGGTAAGAGACAAGTGAACGGGCATTAGGGCAACTAAGGCTAGGTCACGTGTGCTATTGGACCTTTGGTACAGGGTGCCAAGGGATATGCCGAAGTGCTTGATAATATTGGGTGCGCGGCTGGGTAGCAGGATGCGACAAAAGCGCAATGGAGTACTAAGCAATGGTTCAGAACATCCATAGATCTATCATATATGAAAGTGGCATTGTCCGAGACAGGAACTGGTTTAGTGTAAGGTGCTGGGAGTCTGTTTCCCTGGCCTATTAAAATGGTGGTGCCGGAAATGAAATGGGAAGACGGGGACTGGGACTGCTGCTGGGCGTTAATTCAAGATATGATATGTAAATGGTAGCTATGTGGGATCGCCATCTGAGCTGGAGCGGTTATAGCTCTCTGAAAAGCAGTGTTCTAGAAGGTAGTGGGGTGCAAAAGCTCAAACTGAAATTACCAGGCCGACGAATATTGGGATCCCGTTCAGAACACCCCGTTCAATATAGCCATTATTTGCACATGACACACTGATAGGAAAGTAACTGCCCTAAATGAAATTCTTCTGCATCAAATCCATTAAATTACTTCCCGGATTAAATGGGGTTAGACTGAAATGTTCGTTACATAAAAGAGACTTACGTTGGAAGTGCCCAATCTTAACCAACAGTGCCACCAGTAAAGATCGATCGCAGGAGTGATTAGAATGTGACTTACAGAGGTTTCGAATATGAAATGCCACCGATCGACATTTTCATAAAATTAGCCCTGCTTTCCCCTGAGCTACAGCAGTTAAAGCTTGAAGAGTGGGTGCATACATTCGCGCATGACAATATTCAATTTATCCTGAATGTGTACAACTCCCGTATAGAAGCCAAAGCGTACTATATCAGTCTTATGACAGTCTTCATAATATATGAACCTTCTCCTACTAGAAAAGATTGCGAAGATGATTGTTATTGTTACGGAATGCAGAAACAGCACCCAATGATTTTGGAGGATATGAATCGGGTACGCCAGGTATCCCGACTGCAGCGGGTGCAATTTATTTGAACTCTCGGCTGAACTCATTTTGCTTATCCGCACAAAACATGTCCTTTAAGTCAACAATGCCACCTAACGTGAGCGAAATCTGGATAATACTGGTGAGCAGTATAGGCCTTCTTATGTATTCTTATCCACCCACATCCCAAATGGAAGTGCTTAAGTGGCTATCCCATAATTATACGGTTTGTAAATTTAACACATGCTCTACTGGCTAACGAATGATCATCTGGCTTCCGGCCGGTATAACTTTCAAGCGCATCTCTTAGCTCGAACGGCTGTAAACTACCCGAAATAGAGGCTGTAGAAAATTTAAAGTTTCACTGGCCATCTGTGGTCTGTTTCTGTACAGATGTCTAGTAGGCTAAGGAAACGTTAGACCTACATTGCCCTTTTGTAGGGTAGAAGGATCCGTCTAGTCAGGAATGGATTTCAGGCGGTACAGGCAGTATGTCTTAGTATTCCTTCCCCCTGTAGTTGCATGAGTCATGACTCTTAAGCATCATCTATTTATTTTACAAGGTTTTTCTTAATTAAAACATCATAATACACATTCACTTGAGCTACCATCAGGGCTGCGCATGAATTCATACACTCAATTATCTCGCATTCTCTCTGAAGAACAATAAAATATGTAAATAATAATGCAAACTTACGCATTGTATGATGTATTCGTGGAGTTGCTAGAATTCAAAGCAGAGGCACTGCATGCCGTGGAATGCATTTTGAAGCTCGAAAGCGTTCTGAGCGCGAAAAGATTAAAAACTTTAATAGCGCAAATATAAGAATTTCCGTTTGCAATAAAACCAACGCACTTTTGCTGTAATATACATATATTTTGCTAAGAAATATAATAAAGTGTTTTTACTTTTCAGTTTCTTTCAACAATAGCATATAATGTATATGAAAGGTGTTCATTTAGCAAAAAAAACTTATTCGCCCACGAGTGCGTCAACTATCAATCATAGAAAATATATACATGTAACCAATTTGCATATATATTAGGCCGGGTCGATTTGTGGGGAGGCAAAAAAATCGCCCATTGCTCTGTGAAAATCATATTCTAGGGATCAAAATAAGAAACTTTGCCGAAGGAACCATACCTCTAAAACGAATTCTGGTGTCTTTGGGTCGTAGGGGCAAAATTTTTAAAAATCCCATTTTGAAATGCCTATGTTTTTTCTTTTGGAGTTTATTTTTCTCTTTAGGAATTTATTTAGTCAGAACATATGTAAATGAAAAAATGAATTTAACTTAGTAATAGAAAATAAATTTAAAAAAATTATAAGAAATTAGCGTTTTTACAACCCCCTTTTAAAACCAAGGCATCACTGTGATGCATTTGCATGTCGTAAACATAGCTGTGTGGGTTTTTTATTCAACCGTTTTTAAAAAATGAAGGTATCACTGTGACACAATTGCAGATCGTAAAATGGCTTGTGTTGTTTTTTTAAGCCACCACAAGACACAGCAGGTAGAATTGTAATTGCCCCTACCCAAAGTTCGACCCAAAGGGGGGACATCAGAATTCCTTTAGAGTATGGTTCCTTCGGCAAAGTTTCTTATTTTGATCCCTAGAATACGATTTTCACAGAGCAATGAGCGATTTTAAATCGACCCGCCCTAATATATATATAGTGACTCGAAGTTCTATTCGCATATCTCTGAAGAGAAATTAAAAACAATATGTTGGGATATTATTTTCTTGGAACTACATGAACGCTGAACCACGCCCACGATTATACAAATTGTTGTATATTGGAACATTTTCAGTCATCCCTTGTCGAATTTGGTTCGGTCACAAACCAGTTTCGAGCGTGGCACCATCTTCAGTATCATTTTTCGTCTTGAGCTGGTGTTATCGTTTGTCTTGTCATACATCAACACCCCTTCTAACCATTACTGCTCAATTTTTTACAAAGAGAAATGATAACAAAACATCAGAAAGAAAAACGACACTGAAGATAGCCCTATGACGAAACCAAACCCACTTTCATAAGTAATGACAGATAATCGTTCCAATATACATCAATTATTCACCATCAAAAACAAAATAATTTCCAAATTATTAAATAAAAATTATAAATTAAAAATTGCTTCAAATAAATGTTTTCATACATTTAAAAGCAATAAGGGCAACCCCCGCTTAATTCATACAAAATAATTTGTATTGAGAGGAATTAAAGAACTTAACACAACGATGGTTAACAACATATGTTTTTTTCGGACATATGTTTTGTTGGATCTTGGAGTTGAAAATTAGTGCTCCCAAACACTCATCCACATAATAGCTCTAAAGGTCAGTGGAGAAATTTTCTCTAGTGGAAAATTATCACTTGTCCTTTTATACATTTATGATTCATATTTTCATATGATAACAAAAGAAATGAAGAGCAGACGTTTTCATTAGAGCTACATACAATAAATCATTTCCATTATGGAAGACGACGTTTTAAGTGTAAAGTCCGACAACTTCGACCTTGCAGCAGAAGCCAAACCGAACATTCAATTTCGATTTACTAATCGGTCAATTTCCGAATCCAAAGCCATTGGTTACCATAAGTTTGAATATGCCAAGAAATTCGAACAAAATACTATATTTCTCGTACAAAATCATGGAGGAGGGAAATTTAGGTTAGAAAAGGTTTTCTGACTAATCTTTCAAAAAGTTTCTAGGAATTCCGCCAAGTTCATTACTATATTTGCAAGTTTAATGGTGTGCAGAAAAGAGTCTTAATTTAAGAGCCCATCTCAAAATGAACCTAGCAAACTAATAGAATTTAGTGACAAATTCTGTGACCAAAAGCGTTTCATGTGTCCAACACAAACATTTTTTTTCTAGCAGAAATATTTAACGACAGAGGTGGATGACAGATTTGATGAATAATAGGTCAACTTATGAAAACACACAAAGCTCGTAAACTTTGCTAACCTCGCATACTCATTTGAAAAATTGTTTAATTTGTCAGGTTACGAGGTTTACGACGCAATTGCGAGTTTAAGTGTGTTGATTATATTTTTTTTCTTTCGTGCAACCAACCGTATTTTATTACTTTTGGTAGTTCTCCTAGAATGAAAAGAAGGCTACGTTATTTGTCAAACTCTTTCACAGAGCCACAGATATGAACATTGTCTGGATTTTGACAAGCACTCTCACTACCTCAACTACCCTGCAGTCAGCCAACTAATTGTTATAGCAGAATACTAGTTTGCCAAAAATCTCAATTAGTTCAAGTTCTGTTCTTTTTCCATATTAGCAACTGGTATTTATAGCACGGCAATGTCCTACGAAATATTACTTGCCAGCCTCTGCATCAGCATCATACATGTCGACAAACTAAGCTATAAATTGCACCAAAATTATTCCAAAGGCCATACTGTTGTTCCAAATATCATACCAATTTATGCAACAGCAACATACCACTTGACATAATACTACGTCTATGCATCAGGGTAATACCAGTTAACATATCAGTCGATCTAAGCAACAGTTAAATGCCTTTTGATATACTAGTCGCAATATACCAGTTCAAGTCTAGCCATTTGAAAAATTACATGAAAACTTGGTTGTATGGGAACACATCGCATGCAGGACATACATGACATATTTGGTGGTTGATTCTGAACAAGTATTTAACCTAAATGCGGTGACACAATGACATTTTTCATATAGATGCGTTTAACACAAGCTTATGCATTCCAATAACATCGCCACAATCAACCAAGATGTTGCGTTTGTAAATATGGAGGAACTTCAGACTTGGCAATTGTAGTTGATTACGCCTTGCCCATTCACATACAAAATTTCGCGAAGCACTGTTGTAAACATTCTCCCTATATAAAAAAAATACTTGCTAACATCTTTTGTGTCGTATTGGTATTGTTATATGGCAGTTTTCAATTGCGAAAAATGTTAAAAATTTTACCAACCAGTGGGAAAAATAATTTCACTTGCAACGTGTGCCAACACCCTTAGCCAAAGCAAATATCAAATTCTTCTTCTTATGATTTGCTTGGAACAAAATTGGGGAGTTGGCTACTTTTCAATATCAGATGGCGCCAGTATCGCTCATTCTACCGTTCTCCACAAAAATACGTGCAATCTACTCATAATGCATAAGCATGTGTTAAACTCATCTATATGAAAAACTGCTTATGTGTCGGACCTATAATACAGTACACAGAACTAAGTTGGGTTAGAGTGACTCGTGTTTTCCTGGGCAGTCTGCTTTCTCCTTCTGCAAGTGTTAGATAATGTAGTATATTGATAACAGCCTTTACAAGGCGTTACCTAGCGAAGCTATTTACCGACTCAGTGTAGATTAGGCTTAGGGCATCTTTATATTTATCTGGATCAACCGGTGAGTAGGTAGGTGCCGTATATTTTCGTAATGCTTACGGAGATGTTTTCTAACGCGGTGGAAGTATTATGCATTTTACGGAAGCCATAATGATGACTGGCTAACCGAAGACTTGCGCTGAAATGAGGTAAGCATAAAGGATTTCAACGTCGTAGTGGAGCTATCCTAGCCATTATTCATTATTCTGGAACGAAAAAGGACAATTAGTCAGGTTTACAAGTTATGACTAGTATGAATAACGCCAAGACATTTTAGTCAATGAATAACCATGTTGATGACACTGTAAGTTTTTGAATAATTTGCTCTATGTCAATAATAAATAACAATAATAACATAAATAAAACAATAAATAAACTAAATAAACTAAATACACACAACAGTGATCCATGACTGGTTGTACAAAGATGGCCAGCGCTGCAAGCAACAGCTTCTGATTGCTACTTAAAAATTTATTGCGTTTGTATGCATATCAAATTATTGTTCAATATATATAAAATTGTACGTAATGCAACCAGAATTGCAATATTATTTGGTCTCCGCAATTTGGTTCAAAATTTGTATGGAAATTGCTAAAATAAATGCCGTATTTTGGACAAAATGCGAAAATGCGTACAAAATGCCATATACGAACTGAGTATAAACAGCCTCGAAATATCATGAATTTCTACTATCATGAATTTTTCATAATTTATTTTCTAATTTTAACAATCATTGTTCCAAATGATACGGTCTTTAGTATTAAAAAAATTTATAACTTGCATAGAAATAAGGAAATTGCTGCAGCCTCCAAAGCAATCCTACCTACTTGAAAAGCTGCGAAACTACAATTTGCAAAAACTTTTTTCTCTCCTCATCTTTAGAGTTTTTTTACAAAACTCTTTTTATTACGAATAAGTTAGTTTTTAAATGACTGCCCTTATAACGTCACACAAATAAATGTGCACCTCGAAGGTAATAATAATCTTATCTCTGCGAAAGAAGTCTCTCAACTTGGGCAAAACCTTTGCTTTTCGTACTCTTTTTCCAGAGCCGGATTAACAAGTAGGCAGAATAGGCAGTTGCCTGGGGCCCCCGATTTTTGGGGCCTCCGAAAAATGAAAAAGACTTCTAAAATTTTCTTACAAACATAAAATTCTAGAGAGTGAAAAAAAATATAATCAGAACTGAAAATAATTTGTACTCAAATAAATAAAACTCAATTGACCGCATTCAAAAGACGATGACCGACGAACTAAACAGGGTTCTTAAAAAGGACATTTCCGAGTCATTTGACAAATTGTATTAGCGTGCAAAGAAGTGTATCGAAGTGAAAGGAGAGTATATTGAATAATAAGAAAGAATTATCTCAAAATGTACACTGGTTGTTTTTATTTTGAAAAATTTCGGTTATTTTTGGAACAGGGAGTGTAGAAGACTTCAACTCTATTTTGGCTGCTATGCGTTCAGTAAGTAAGTCATTGCAAAGTGAGAAAGCAGATTTGCAAACGTCTGCTTTTTTGTACGGATCGTTAGAAGAGAGTTTAGTTTCATTCCGTGAAAAGTTCACGTAAATTTTGAGGAAAAACAAAACAATTATTACCTGGTGTAGATTAAACAGAAATCGCAAAACGTACTCGTCGTAGAAAAAACAACTTAATGACGGAAATGCTCCAGAAGTAGAATTTTCGCCTCGCGATGATTTTAGGACAAACGGTTTCCTCGAAATCATCGACAATCTTCACAGTGAAAGTATATGGAAGTTTCAGACAGATTTGCATTTCTCATCAACCTTTCTCTAGGTGATGGAGACCTCCATGAAGCTATAAATAATTTAGTTATTTCTTATTCTAGAGTTTTGGAAGAATTTCTCATTGAAATGAAACAATTCCAAAAAAACTCATAGTGATTTGTTAAAGATTCTAATGGAAAATCAATTAGCCGATGTATTTCCAAACACAGAAATAGCTCTTCGGATTTTTTTAAAATTAATGATCACAAATTGTTCTGCCGAACGATCCTTCAAGCAATTAAAAAGAATCAAAGCTGCTAAAAGAGCTACAAACGCAACAAGGGTGACTCGAGATGTTAGGTATACTTTGCATTGAGTCAGATTTATTGAACAAAATCGATATTGATGATATAATTAATGAATTTGCCAAAAATAAATGTAGAAAAAGACATGTTTAAAATACAGATAGTAATTTTATTGATATTATTACATTGTGACAATAAAATTTTTATGAAAGATATTAGTTTGTATTTTTTAATCGAAAAAAGAAGGGAACGGTAGTGAAAAAAGGCCCCTAAATTGCTGGTTGCCTGGGGCCCACTTGAGGGTTAATCCGGCTCTGTTATTTTCAAATAAATAATCTTAAAATTGGGCCGCTTTTTTGAGGTGATCTTTAGGATTATGTGACTCTAAAAGAAATTGGTGAAATCATTTTGCTTATGTGCTGTAACAAATATTTAAGACCTTTAAGATAGTTTCGAAATCGCACGATCAAAACTTCGAGTCACTGTAACTTTTGAATGCGCCGTCGCTTGTATACATTTATCTATTACCGGCCGGTGGTGACATGAGTCTTAACAACGTAGCTAATTTGTATATGTATTGTTATAAAGATATAAATAATATAAATTTTCAATGCGTATGCACACAAATTTGTTGTTGCAAATGCGCGTTAATACTTCATAGACACGTTTGGAAAAACCGATTAAAAATCATGTTAGATATTATTATTGTTGCAAATTAGCACATAAATTTTCGCGCAAAAATATTTTAGCTTATTACACTTTTTATGATATATTTATCATAATATTTCAGTTTTTTGTTACTTTAAGTAATTTTTCATTCACCACACAAACACGTCGTACCAAAGACTAACAACTAGAGCCAACGCTCTAAACCACACACGTTCACAACGAAACCGAAAGTGAACTACAACAGCAATACTTTTCCAACGTTAAGCTCGAAAATAGTATAACAACAACAATTTAAATAATTTATGTAAGCAACAGGCAAAAGAAAACAATATTTAGTTCCAGCATCGAGCAGCAACAACATTATTGAGTGTACGGCGCTCGTTAAAGATCAATTTGACGCTGAGAAATTAATAATGACTACATTTGTACGTAAGAATTTGAAATTTGTGGTATATTTTGTACATACATTCATACACACTTGTATGTGTCTTTAAATGCAGGTTTATGTTTTGACGATTTTCTTTTTTCAGATTTTTTTTTGTATTTCTTTTGTGTTTTTTAGTTTTCCTTTTCTTCTTGTTAGCGTCTGCCTTCGCTTATTGCTTTCACACAATTGGAAAATTTTGTTCGATATTTTTTCTATCTTTAATAAGTTTTGTTTAACGTATGTATGTGTGTGAATTGGCCGTGGTATTGATCAGTGTTGTCACTTCTAAAATCTATTTAGTGGTAGATTTTCAAAAAAAAGGGTGGTAGATCTCCTGAAAATAGTGGTAGAATTTTCAAAAACATTAAAACCAATTTTTTTCAAATTATTATTATTCAACGATTAAAACGAACATAACAACTTCAAGTGCATTAACAACATACATATAAACATCTGTATGAAGAGTACGTGTATACTGTATAGGCTTTAGACCTTATCAAATAAAAAAATATAATTAAATAATAGTGGGACTCTCACCTAGTTTTTAATTCTGAAGTTAATAGTCGGTAGTTTTTAGGCGTTTTTTTTTAATAAACTATTTGAATAAGTATCAAAACACTAATCTTTGAACATTTTTTTACTACAAAAACCTTAACAGCTGAAATTGATAATCAAATGCGAACTACCGACCAAGAACTTTAACAAACCATGTGTGGATACGACTAAAGTTAATTTACAGTCTCCAAATATTCCATTTTTCATAACACATAGTTCAAAACATATAATAATACTACTAAGAAACCTTAAAATAACAAATTACTTCAATGGTATCCAACGAATACCAATAGTCCCGAATCTAATGAAATAGACTTTGTGCATTAAAACAATTTATTTTTTAAATCTTACAACTTACATCCGTGACATCGAAGGCATCCATCGGATACTGCAATCGACGGCTGAGTGGAATATCGCTCGTATCTCGGCTGCCAGTTCGAGAATGCCCTATCTGAGAATGTTTTTCAAAAACACCATATTTTAGTTTTTCTTTTGAAAACGACCTATCTCAGAACTCGATTGAAGAACGCCCAAAATGTTTTTCATAAACGTCCCAGCTTATGTCACAAATTTATTAAATTTAAGCTGAGATAGAGCGTTTTTGAAACAAGTTCTGAAATAGGGCGTTATTCCAAAATTTTCTGGGATAGGGCGTTTTTCGAAACGGCGGCAGAGATACGGCGATATTCCACTCAGCAGTCGAAAAATCAGATTATTACAAAGTTTTTGGCACGAATTTTCCATCAATAAAGTTAAATTTTACATAAAATTGTATAAGTTCTTTCGAAGGTACGTAAGTGTTATAAAAATCACACATTTCTTTGGTGAAAATTTGAAAAACTTATACAGAGTGTGCTTTACGTTTAATTTTCAACATACTTAGAAACCTTCATTTTAGGTCATTGTGAGCAACTTAAAGAACATAGTCAAATGCAGGCAAATAAAAAAGTGGTAGATTTAAAAAAAAAGTGGTAGGAGTGGTAGATCCGGATTTTAGCCTAAATAGTGGTAGATCTACCACTATAGTGGTAGAGTGACAACACTGGTATTGATGGCATAGATATAGATACATATGTATGTATGGATCATCAGACCTTAGCATTGTTGGCAAGCTGACGCACCGGTTGCGCAGTTGCCGGTAGACGGGTAGACGTAAATGTTTGTTTACATTTATTTTTCTTAGCTTATTTTTTCTTGGTCAGTTGTTATTGTACTGTGCAAATGTGATATACTTATGTACATATGTATGTATATTCACACTCGAATGTTATGTTATATAGCATCAAGAAAAATGAACATCTTACGTACGAATCTCAAACCACACAATGTTACACATACGCAGTGTGCGCCCACAAATTAAAGATATTTGGGGATTTGTTTACAAAACAACCATAACTAAAAAAAAGCTTACAAACCCAATTACAAAATTTTGGTAAATGTGAATTTGCGAAGATAGCAATTTCTTAAGCAATTTTGATTAATAAAATATTATCTTTTAAGTTCTTACATTCATATTAGGGTGACGATATTTTGGTTTAAGACTGAAAACGAACCATGAAACCAATAAAAGTTAATATTTTTATTTTGATGTTCATGAAACTGAATGACTTGTCTTGTCATTCCCGGCTATACATGATGATAGCCGGCTATGATGAAAAGACTAAGAAATCTGCACTGTACTTCCTCGATTATTTGGCCAATTCTGTAGAAGTAAAATACAGCGATCAAAGATATGGAGCCATGTTTTGGCAAAGTATCTTTGATAGAGAATACAAACATGGACTGAGTAAAGAAGAAGCCTATACTATTCTTGAGCATTATGCTAAGGAAATTCTAAAACGACTCGTTATAAATCAGAAAAACTTTAAAGTTTCCCTTGTGAATAAGGATATGTAACACCATCCTACCCGACATTAAAGTAAAATTGAATGTAATTAAAAATAATGAAGGAATATTTTGTTTTTATGAAACTTTAATAAAAAATTTATAAAAAGGTATCAAAATATTACCAGTTATAAAAAAGGAACCAGTTCTAAGTAGTTGCAGAATTAAAAAAAGTAATCGGTTCCAATGAAGCAAGGGGTTTCAAAATTATATTGGGTTCCAAACACGTTATCGGTTACAAACAAGTAATCTGTTCCAAAAAAGTAAACTGTTCCAAAAAAATTAACTGGTTTTAGAAAGTAACCGGTTCAAAAAAAAATAACCGGTTTTAAAAAATTGTCAAAAAAAAACATTTCATTACCGATTTCAAACAAACGAAAACGTTGCCGGTTAAAAAGAAGGACACGGATTTGAAAATGTATAGCTCTAACAAAAATTAAAAAAAAGTAACCGTTTTCAAATAAGCAATCGGCAACAATATTTTACCGATTCTAAAAATATATTGTC
This sequence comes from Eurosta solidaginis, assembly GCA_029619165.1. Taxonomy (NCBI): domain Eukaryota; kingdom Metazoa; phylum Arthropoda; class Insecta; order Diptera; family Tephritidae; genus Eurosta; species Eurosta solidaginis. The sequence goes on along the minus strand of JARSSU010027572.1, from coordinate 31,757 downwards.
ATCCAAAAAGAAAGCGTTGCCAGCAAAGTAACATATATTGGGTTTCAAAAAAATAAACGGTTTCACAACTGCAACCGCTACTCCTATTCCCACTGCCACTCCCATTCCCCAAACCCACTCACATTCGCATTCACAATTCCACTCACATGACTATCCATTTCACTCCCACACCCGCCTTCACTCCCACCCGCAATCCCAATCCCACTACGCGCTCCTCTTCCCACTCCCTAAAGGAACCACTTCCAAAAAGGCATCTGGTTTCAGAAAATTGGAACTAAATGTAATAGGTTTCAAGGAAAGCACCGGTAAAAAAGTAATCGTTTCCAAAACAGGAGCCCATTCCAAATAAGTAAACCGTAACAAAAAAATTACCCGATATATACTCGATATTTTTCTCCAGTTCTCCGGTTGAGTTGAAGTAACCGGTTTCATAAAAGTACAAACAAGAGAAATGCTTAAGAAATGTGACCTGAAAGTTTCGTCTACAATATTTATTTATAACCCTAGCGTCAAATGGCTCCAACAAAATGTAGGAAGTCTGAACAAAAAGTAGCGAATAGCTTTTTAGTTATTATTTATCCCCATTATTTTAACTCGCAATAGGTTGTTTTTTAAAATCGACACAGATATGTATTTGACCATTCTGTGTATCGAGGCAAAATTACATTTACGTACTAGACTGACCAACGATTAAGGGCCGGTTTTTCAGTAGTTGGTTAAGCTTAGCTTAAACTAAGCTAGCCTAAACTCTTGTCAAATTAAAACTCCAGTAAAACTACAGAGGAGTTTTCCAGTCAGGGTTTTAGGCCGCCTTTGAGGTAAGATTTTTTTAAGGCAACATTGGTTTATTATTATCTAGATAATTTGTAGATACGACAACAACTGGATTTTGTTAACCCAACAAACATAGAAAAAATAGTTCTCTACACTTAGAGAAGCTGTAGCTGATATGCAATGTCATTCTCCAATTATTCTTAAACCTGATAGTTCTCAAGTTGATATCCAATGTTATTCCCAAATTATTCTTTAGCCTACGAGAGATTTTGAGAAATGTATAGTTCTCGAATGAATATCCAAAATATTTCTCCAGTTAGTATCCTACGTTGTATATCGAGTTGAGGTTGAGTGAGACCACCAAAGTCAACAGCTGTTTATTGTGAGAAATAAAACCTGGTTGGCAGCATCATAAAAAGCGTTATAAATTAATAATAAATTATACATGGTTTACATTAATCCAATTAAAAAACCCTACTCGATTACAAGTTGGTAACTATCTTTTATTCAACTCAAGTAACATACATTTTTCCTTTATACAAAATTTCCTTTTTTGCTGAGAACGCTATGATTCTCAAGTTGAGCCACTGTTTCAAAACAACTCTTGAAATTTTAAGACTATACTAGTTATGAACATGCGCTCGAATGGGTATTCTCGCCGCCATTTGAAACGAACGCAATTTAAGCGTAGTTTAACTGACAAAGCGAGTTGAACTTGTACTGACGTACCCGTTGTATCCTGACGTAAAACGTACACCCCCTCACAGCTCCTATGTAACATTAATTTATCTAACGTTTCAATTTAATTGTTTTTTTTTGTATCTAAGCGTGTCATAAGTCTAAGCTCTTGTGTCTATCTTATAAATTGCGCAAACGTATCGATTTTTATACCTTTCATGAACATGAAATGGTATATTAACTTTGGTCCGATGTTTTGTAACGGTGAGAATATAGACGATAGACTCACCATTAAGTATACCTAATTGATCTGGGCGACGAACTGAGTTGATATAAGCCATGTTCGTCCTGCTCCGTCCGTCCGTCGTCTGCTGCTTGAACGCAAACTAATCCCTCAAATTTTGAGATATCTCAATGAAATTTGGCACAAGGATGTATTTTTGTATTATATTAGACATTTGTCGGATCCGGTAGGATCGGACCACTACACCATATATCTCCCATACAACCGATCGTTCAGATAAGACGATTTTGGTCATTCCTGCTGCAATTTAGAAAGTATAAACGTAAAACTCCGTGATATATATTCTAATATACCATAGAAATATCCTGAAAAAATCCCTTTGATCGGAGCTATATATAGTTATATCCCATAAACCGATCGTTCAAGTAGAAAGATTTTTGGCCATTTCTCCTTAATTTAGAAATTCAAAACGTGAAACTCGGTAATATATATTGTAATATATCAGTAGAAGATTTTCTGAAAAAATTACTTTGATCGGAGCTATATATAGTATATATCCCATACAACCGATCGTTCAGATAGAAAGATTGTTGGCCATTTCTCCCTTAGTTTCCATATAAAACACGTTAAACTCGGTAATATATATTTTAATATATCATAGAAGATTTCCTGTAAAAATCATTTCGATCGGAGCTATATATAATATATATCCCATACAACCGATCGTTCAGATAAGGGGGTTTTGCCATTTTTTTATATTTATCTTAAAATCATTTAGGTATGTACATCTGTTCACTATATATTTTTTATCTTATACAGCGCATTATTTGGAGATTACGATGGGATAAGATTATTGTTCAGCTCCATTCATGAAAGGTATGAATCCCGTCCTTACTTGGTTTTTTTTTAATTTCAATTTAACAAAAAAAATTGTGAAACAAGAATAACAAATCGTTTAGAGGGAAAACCATATATGAAAACGCTTCAAGAACTTAAAAGATTATTAGTAGGAAATAGAGAGCTTCACAACTTGAAACGTTTATTTTCGAGCCAGTCTAATGTACGTCGCAGATGTGTTCAATAGGAATATGTATTTGATGCTTTTAGGCGCATTCTATTCATTGTGTTGTTGATTTGCTACAGCTTTGGTAAATACATTTGTGTTTGTGAACTTCTTTCTTGGCTTTCTTCAATAAAGTGCTATGTTTTTTTGGTTGAATATCGTTTGTTTGACTTGTGGGAGAGCGTCATGTGAGATAATCCATATGGCTTTCTTCTTTTATAGTGCGTCTCACTTTCCTAAAAGACTTTTTGCTCGTTTTCTGATGCTGATCCACCCATATTTGCTACTACAAACTATCTAAGCTAAAAAAAGGCCTTATACTTTATATTTTCCAATTTCTTTAGTTCCTTGTATAGCTAATTTTCGTTGTATGTGTATGCAAATGTATGTACATCTGCGAACACGAACATAGCAGCAACAACTTTTTCCAAATTTCTTCAATAAATTCTTTTTTATTTTCGATGATTTATGAATAAACTTCCATGAAGCTATCTGAAACTACACATTCCAGTATTAACAAAAAATTCAGAAACTTGTGAAAATTTTACGAAAATCTCGAAAATTGTATATGGAGTTTTTAAATGACTAGATATGCAAATAAATTTTTGCCTGACAAAGTACAAGTTATAAATTTCTTAAAATTCGCATTGAGTTTTATTCTTCTATAGGAATGGCCCATTGATTTATTTTTATATTACATTTTCACAAATTTTATCGCAAACGGTTTTGAGATTGCAGGTTCGAATTCGAGCTCAAGGTCTATAATAGTAGCTTTTATGATAATTATTGTCTAAAATTAAAAAATTATTTTTTAATTTGGAATAGAAGATAGAAAGTTTTTCAGACACCTGCCATAGCTGTGCTCCATTTTGAAGGTTGCTAAGCCTTCATCATCAGTACGCTTTAGGCACACTGCGCTAACCTTTTAACAACACATCGGTTGTTTGTTATAGGTCTTGAGCTCGAATTCGAACCTGGAATCACTTATCAGCACGCCGATGAAACAAAAACAATTGCTTTTGAGATTAGTGTGCATATTTTCAGTTACGAAATTCGTGGAAGTTTTTTTCTTAAATTATCGAACTTCAAAAGAAGAATTTAGTGGACGAAATTAGATAAAAATTGCTACTGCTATTTCCGTGTTCGCAACTGTATGTGCGAACATACATACATATATTTATATGAAGCTCTTAATTTATAAAAATTAAGCATTGCCCATGGAATATTGAACTACCTACTTTAATTGCACATTCCATGATTTTTAGCGTGTTTAAGTACATATAAACCTTCTTAGCGCGAGTTCCATAAACACCAGGGAGGGAGACGCCCGGGATCTCTAATATACATACATATGTAAAAAAAAATGTTAAGAATGTGAGGCTCTTTAAGCTCAGCTGAAATAAATGACCACATTTCCTAATATTTGCTTAGTAGGCGATCCATTTCATATCCGCACAAGTGGTCTACTTTGATGGCGTATCAAAATTCCCTTTTTTGTACCTAGCGAGATATTGGTTGCTATTTAGCATTCACAAGTTCAATTCAATTTTCAGCCGGCAAATATACCCTAAAGTATAAATACACTACATAAAATTCGACTTTCATATGACTTACGTAGAGCTGAACCATTTTTTATTTATTTTTTGTTTATTTAAAGTCGACGCAAAACACAAGCGGTCGAATAATTATTGTAATAAAACAGATATATATGTAAATACAGAGCCATCCTTAAGATTAAAAAGTTTAAAAGAGGTACATAGAAAATTATTATGTTATAAAATTTGACAACGCATTGTATAATTTTTTTATTTGAGTGTGCCCATGGGGGCCATCGCGAGGAGCTCAGAAGGGAGCTTGGGCGAGGTGCTCAGAAAGGAGATCGGTGCCCATAAGGGGGCTAACGCGACGTGCTTATAAAGGAGCCGAATGCCCCAGTAGGGGCGAACATTCAAGGCTAATGCAGTTGTAAAAATTTGAATTATTTGACGACAATACTAGCTCAAGGTTCCCTACAGCGAATTCCACTAATTTTTAGCCACCGCAGAACTATAGCTTTAGGAAACGGTATTAGTTCTAATTATGTCCCCTCGCAGTGCTTCCGATTCACACTTTTTACATGTGATGTCCTACAAAATGTAAACTGCATCCCTTTGCAGACCGCTTGAACGCGTTCTTAGTTCGTTCGGTCGTGTCTGGTTTTAAAATAGTCACAGCCTTTGGTTAATTCAATTAAAAACATATATTCCAATTGTCACAATATGCATCCGACTGGCACCAGTTCGGAGGTAAGTAGTTACAAAACTTCTAGGGTTAAACTGTCGCTTTGGGTGACTTTCTTTTGTCAACCGATTCCATTTCTGACAAATTAATGCAAATGATTGTCGATAAGCCATACTCCGGTGTATATTTCAACTATCCCTTTTATAACCAGTACATAGTAGTTTAGTTCTTGAAATGTTTTAATTGAGTACTGTCTCCGCCCTTTACTGCAGTAACAACTTCTGCTCTTAGCTGATGACCACATTTGTGTATGTGAGATATCTCTTTACTTTAAGCTGCTGGTTATATGTGTGGAATATTCTGCATTGCTTTGTACATAAGCGTGGCTGCTTGTTTTAATGTGTACATGTACATAAGTGTGGCTGCTTGCTGTTTTTGTTGTTGTGATTATTTACTATCAGCATAGTGATACTAGTATTCGCTACAATGTATACTATAGATAGATAGATAATTAATTGAGGATCGCACTGCGACCATTGGTCTATTGTGCCCTCATCTGCTTCACAACACCTCATCCAAGCCGACTTCACTGATGAACCCTAGCAGTTCACCTGGATTGAGGGATTTGATGTGAGAATGGCTCTGGCCATGGTGAGCCCATAAACTTAGCTCTACGTCTTGAGATTGCATCACACTCCAGGAGGATATGGTCCGCCGTCTCCGCTGATCGATCACAAAATCGGCATGTGTTGTTCGATATTATACCCAGCTTTTGCATGTGGCTGTTCAGTCTACAGTGTCCTGTAAGAATAGCTGTTAGAATTCTTAGGTTATTTTTCGAGAGGCCTATAAATGCCCTGTATCGAGTTGTGCAGTAACTCCCCTAACAGTAGCTTAGATTGTCTCAGGCCTGGCATATTACGCCAGTGTTCTTCCCTCTTTTCCTTTTCTTCTGCTAATAGATGCCCCCTAATTTCCTGTGGGCCTACTGGCAGGAATGGCTCAGGACCAATAGGTCGTATCGTTGCTGCTTCTCTGGCCAGGCTGTCCGCCTGCTCGTTTCCCTCGACTCCCCTGTGGCCAGGAACCCAGGCCAACAGTAGTTCATTGTGTGCTCCTAGTGATTCAGCTTTTCCACGCACTCAAGCCTAGTGCTGATTTTATTTCAAATGCCGAGATGGCCTTGAGGGCGGCCTGGCTGTTACTGAGTATAGCAATTTTCTCATTGGAGTATTTCCGCTGAGGGTTCAGGTCCGCGTATACTATACTAGCTACTGACACACCTATGTATATTAAAACAGTAATCAACTCAAAGATTGCAATTTTCAGAAAACGAAAAGATTAAGGGACTTCCTTATAAGCGCCTTTGCAATTTTACATTTTTTACAAAGCCTTTTCTCGCTTTTTAGTGGGGATATTATAAATCCAAGTGTACAATTCTGTGCACTCATATGTAGCTGCGAAATTTCGGATGTTTAATCTAGCTTCCATTTGATCTAAGTGCGCGATGTGTATGCTTATAAGCAAACTGTTTTAAGCAGCTGCTCTAAACTAATTGGAGGTTTGTAAATACAATTTTGTATACTCAGTTGAGCAGAGCACACAGAGTATATTAACTTTGATTGGATAACGGTTGGTTGTACAGGTATAAAGGAATCGAGATAGATATCAAAATCATCAGTATCGAAAAAAATTTGATTGAGCCATGTCTGTCCGTCCGTCCGTCCGTCTGTCCGTTAACACGATAACTTGAGTAACTTTTGAGGTATCTTAATGAAATTTGGTATGTAGGTTCCTGGGCACTCATCTCAGATCGCTATTTAAAATGAACGATATCGGATTATAACCACGCCCACTTTTTCGATCGAAAATCGAAAAACCGAAAAAATGCGATAATTCATTGCCAAAGACGGATAAAGCGATAAAACTTGGTAGGTGGGTTGACCTTATGACGCAGAATAGAAAATTATTAAAATTTTGGACAATGGGCGTGGCACCGCCCACTTTTAAAAGAAGGTAATTTAAAAGTTTTGCAAGCTGTAATTTGGCAGTCATTGAAAATATCATAATGAAATTTGGCAGGAACGTTACTAATATTACTATATATGTGCTAAATAAAAAATAGAAAAATCGGATGAAGAACACGCCCACTTTTAAAAAACTTTTTTTTTAAAAGTCAAATTTTAACAAAAAATTGAATATCTTTACTGTTTATAAGTAAATTATGTCAACATTCAACTCCAATAATGATATGATGCAACAAAATACAAAACTAAAAGAAAATTTCAAAATGGGCGTGGTTCCGCCCTTTTTCATTTAGTTTGTCTAGAATACTTTTAATGCCATAAGTCGAACAAAAATTTACCAATGCTTCTGAAATTTGGTAGAGGCATAGACTCTATGACGGTAACTGTTTTCGGTGAAAATGGGCGAAATCGGTTGAAGCCACGCCCAGTTTTTATACACAGTCGACCGTCTGTCCTTCCGGTCGGCCGTTAACACGATAACTTGAGCAAAAACCGATATATCTTTACTAAACTCAGTTCACGTACTTATCTGAACTCACTTTATCTTGGTACAAAAAATTACCGAAATTCGACTATAACCGCGCCCACTTTTTCGAAATCGAAAATTACGAAAAATGAAAAAAATGCCATAATTCTATACCAAATATGAAAAAAGGGATGAAACATGGTAATTTGATTGGTTTATTGACGCAAAAAATAACTTTAGAAAAAACTTTGTAAAATGGTGTGACACCTACCATATTAAGTAGAAAAAATGAAAAAGTTCTGCAGGGCGCAATCAAAAGCCCTTGGAATCTTGGCAGGAATACTGTTCGTGGTATTACATATATAAATAAATTAGCGGTACCCGACAGATGATGTTCTGGGTCACCCTGGTCCACATTTTGGTCGATATCTCGAAAACGCCTTCACATATACAACTAAGGGCCACTTCCTTTTAAAACCCTCATTAATACCTTTAATTTGATACCCATATCGTACAAACACATTCTAGAGTCATCCCCTGGTCCACCTTTAGAACTATGGCCGACACCCTTTTAAAATACTCTTTAATACCTTCCATTTGATACTCATGTCATACAAACACATTCAGGGTTACCCTAGGTTCATTTTCCTACATGGTGATTTTCCCTTATTTTGTCTCCAAAGCTCTCAGCTGAGTATGTAATGTTCGGTTACACCCGAACTTAGCCTTCTTTACTTGTTTGTAATTAATAATGTCATTCGTTTGTCCATACTTAATTATGTATGACAGAATATTTTTACAAAATATTTTTGTTTCTCCAAATTTCAACTCCACATTTTCGGCTTATGGGGCACGTGATAAGCTTTTAATATGAAGTATTGCGCAAGTGGCGGTATTTATCAGAGAAACTTATTGATGGTGATGTCAGCTGACTATAAGTTGTAGTGCATGTACAGAATTGTCACTTACCAAAATTTGTTGGGATTTTCCGTTAGCAGACATTTTTAAAGAACTGTTTTGGGCATAATGGAAACCAAATGCGCAACTCTCTATCTTTTGTAGTTAATTATGTATGTATAAAAAACGCACATGTTGAGCTTTTTACCTTTGACTGGCGCTTGCTATAAATACATACTTACTTTCTATTAATTGCCGAATAACTTATAATAAGCACAAGTTAATCGGTGTCGACATCGATTTGTCGAGCGATAATATTTAGGTAAACATAGTTGGTGCTTTGACCAAATATTATTGACTAATATGAATGCCAAATTAAAACAAGTAAGAGAGTCTAAGTTCGGGTGAAACCGTTGTTGTTTCCTTTAAGTGGTTAATAGTGTTATAAGGCTGCGCAATAATATAAATATGATTCTATTCTAATCTCATTTTCGTTCAAAAGAAGCAAAAAGGATACTACAGAGGCTTCCACTAATGTACTTGAGCGGGTAAAAATGCAGTTTAACAGCTGTAGCTAAGAAAAAATGTTCTGTAAAATGTAGTTAAATACCATAAAGTTATTGCAAACTTTGTTAAGGTTAAACCTTTAAGAAAAATGGGCATGGTCTTTAACCGATTTTGATTATCTTCACTGAGTCTAGATAATTTGGCAAAGATAGTGTCTACCAAATTTTATTATGCTTTAAGGATTTTGATTTACTGCTGTTAAACTTCCGAATTTTCTTCTTCTAAATGTGGGTGGTGCAACCCACGCCCATATCAAAAAGTTTTATAGAATTTAAGTTTTGTGTCATAAAACCAATCCATCTACCAAATTTCATTAGCTTTGCTGTATTTGTTTTTTTAATTATCTCATTTTTTCCATTTTTCTTTTTCGATATCGAAAAAGTGGGCGTGGTTACCGTCCGATTTCGCTGATTTTCAATACCGATCTATTCTGGGTCCAGGTAAGCCGTATACCGAATTTGGGGAAGACATCTCAATATTTGCTCAACTTATCGTGTAGGGAATATGCTATAGGAGTCTTCTTGGACATTGCCGGGGCTGTCAATAATGTTTCTAAATGGGCGATTATGGATGGTCTTAATTACATTAAAGTACATCCAGCCTTAACCAGATGGATCGGCTGCATGTTAAATTGCAGGAAGATTACATCACAATGGGGATTGTACGAGGCCACGAAATCAATGGAAAGGGACACGCCGCAGAGAGGGGTGCTATCACCTCTGCTGTGGACGCTGGTCATCAGCCAACTGCTCAAGCGATTCGATGAGGGAACCGTAAAACTTACGGCTTACGCAGATGACGTTGCAATTGTCATAAGTGGTAAGTGCCTTCCAACGATTAGTTCTTTGATGGATCGGGCGCTTCGGGATATTCATACCTGGGCATCTAATGTCGGATTGAAAGTCAATGCGGAGAAGACGGATATGGTCTTGTTTACAAGAGGTACAAGGTCCCAAATTGGACCAGGCCTAAGTTAGGAGGGGTCACCTTACAGGAGAAACATTGCACAAAATATCTAGGAATCATCCTAGACAGTAAGCTGTCATGGAAGCTCAATGTGGAGGAGAGGGTCAAGAAGGCCTCAACGGCACTCTATGCATGTAAAAGAATGCTGGAGTGTACGTGGGGCTTATCGCCTTCTCTTTCTCATTGGGTTTTTTACAGCGATTGTAAGCCCTATTGTATACTATGGAGTTCTTGTTTTGGTGGAAAGCCACACAAAAAACAACATACCTCAAAAAATTAGAGGGGGTATGCAGACTATCGATGCTTAGCATTACGGGAGCCCTGAAAACCACCCCGACGGCTGCACAATATGCCATTCTGCACATTCCACCTTTAGACCTGGTAGCAAAGAACATAGCATTAACAACTGCAACCAGGCTCGGTGCCTCGGGGCAGCTTGAGCGCCGACCATATATCTATAGTAGTATGGCGTCATCAATCACAAGACGAACAGACTACCGATTCCCTATCTGCGCTTCGAGGGAGATCTTAAGGCCACAATAGAGGTGGACGGTTGGCGCAAGGGTGCGCAAATGGCGGACGAGGCGATACATGTGTACACAGATGGTTCCAAAGTAGTGGAAGGAGTAGGGTCTGCGGTATACTGTGCTAATCCGAAATAAGCAGGTCCTACAGGCTGCCGGATTACTGTAGAGTTTTTCCAAGTGGAAATATTAGCCGTAACCAAAGCAGCAGTAACCCTGGAAGATAATAGCTTAAGCTGCAACCGTGTTAACTTTTATATTGACAGTCCAAGCAGCAATTAAGGCAATAATCTCGCATAGCACTTCCTACATCTGCTATCACTGACCAAGCCTAGTTTAAAGGCATGTGACGCCAGCAGGCAGTGTCCAGTCAGAATACCCGTCATGAGTCTACAGTCCTCTCTTTTTAATGATAGGAGCAACTGTGTTAGTCTAAGGTTGTAAGACCTACACATAATCTTCGCACTTTACAGCCCCGCGCTTGAACCCATCTGTGCACCTCTCGACTTCGCTTAATCTCTCTCAGTCTAATTGGGACGTCTACGGAGCAAGCTTCAAGGGATGCGCCCTTTTTAGCTAGTTCGTCCGCTTTTTTTCATTCCCATCTATTCCCATATGCCCTGGGACCCAATATAGATGTATGCTTCTCCCTGTCCCGATTCTCTCCAGAGACTGCTTATACTCTAACACGCATTTAGATGCTGTGCTATGCAGATTATTGCCTTAATTGCTGCTTGACTGTCAATATAAAAGTTAACACGGTTGCAGCTTAAGCTATTCTCTTCCAGGGTTTCTACTGCTTTGGTTACGGCTAATATTTCCGCTTGGAAAACCTTACAGTAATCTGGCAGCTTGTAGGATCTGCTTATTTCCGGATCAGCGCAGTATACCGCAGACCCTACTCCTTCCACTACTTTGGAACCATCGGTGTATACATGTATCGCCTCGTCCGCCATTTGCGCACCCTTAGCGCCAACCGTCCACCTCTATTGTGGCCTTAAGATCTCCCTCGAAGCGCAGATAGGGAATCATGTAGTCTGTTCGTCTTGTGATTGATGACGCTATACTACTATGGCCATATGGCCGGCGCTCAAGCTGCCCAAAGCACCGAGCCTGGTTGCGGTCCTTAACGCTTTGTTCTTTGCTACCAGGTCTACAGGTGGGATGTGCAAATGGCATACAGTGCAGCCGTCTGGGTTGTTTTCAGGGCTCCCGTAATGCTAAGCATCGATAGTCTGCATACCCCCTCTAATTTTTTGAGGTATGTTGTTTTTTGTGTGGGCTTTCCACCAAACAAGAACTCCATAGTATAGAATAGGGCTTACAATCGCTGTAAAAACCCAATGAGAAAGAGAGGGCGATAGGCCCCACGTACACCCCAGCATTCTTTTACATGCATAGAGTGCCGTTGAGGCCTTCTTGACCCTCTCCTCCACGTTGAGCTTCCATGACAGCTTACTGTCTAGGATGATTCCTAAATATTTTGTGCAAGGTTTCTCCTGTAAGGTCATCCTCTCCTAACTTAGGCCTGGTCCAATTTGGGACCTTGTACCTCTTTGTAAACAAGATCATATCCGTCTTCTCCGCATTGACTTTCAATCCGACATTAGATGCCCAGGTATGAATATCGCGAAGCGCCCGATCCATCAAAGAACTAATCGTTGGAAGGCACTTACCACTTATGACAATTGCAACGTCATCTGCGTAAGCCGTAAGTTTTACGGGTCCCTCATCGAATTGCCTGAGCAGTTGGTTGATGACCAGCGTCCACAGCAGAGGTGATAGCACCCCTCCCTGCGGCGTGCCCCTGTCAACTGATTTCGTGGCCTCGTACAATCCCCATTGTGATGTAATCTTTCTGCAATTTAACATGCAGCCGATCCATCTGATTAAGGCAGGATGTACTTTAATGTAATTAAGACCATCCATAATCGCCCATTTTGCAACATTATTTAAAGCCCCGGCAATGTCCAAGAAGACTCCTAGAGCATACTCCTTATATTCCCAGGGATTTCTCAATGCTTATTACCACCCCTATGCAATGCGGTATCTACGGACTTGCCTTTGGTGTACGCATGCTGTGTTGTGGAGAGGAGCTTTTCATCCACGTTGGACTTTATGTACACATCTATCAGCCTCTCAAAGGTTTTGAGCAGAAATGATGTTAAGCTAATGGTATATAGTCTTTGGGGATACACGTGACCGATCTTCCCCGCCTTTGGTAGAAAATCTACACGAGCTGTTCTCCAAGAGTGCGGTACATGATTCAGTCGTATGCACCCATCGAATATTATTTTAGAGCCATTCCACGACCGCCCTACTTGAGACTTGTAGCATGGCCGGGTATATACCAATCTGGGCCCGGCGATTTAAACTTAGAAAACGTCTTCACTGCCCACTCGATCTTGGTATCGGTCACCAAGCCCGACACTACTAGCTCGTGATCGAAGTGTGAGTGATGTCTGCTGGCTCCTCTAAACCGTCTCCCGTGGGAAATGTGTATCGAGAAGGCACCTCAAGGGACTCCTCACTATTACGTGACCATTCCCCGTTCTCTTTCTTTATTAGTCCCTGGACTATGTTTCCTTTGCTAGGAATTTTTTTCAGCCGTGCTGTTTCGCTGGAGCACTCTATGTCCGTACAGAAACTTTTCCATGAGTTTCTCTTCGCCCTGGTAATTTCACGCTTGTAGATCCTCAGTAGATCCCTGTACTCGTCCCGACACGCTTCGCTTTCCGCGGTCTTTGCGAGCTTAAACATTCTTTACCTGTCTTCTTAGAAGACTCAGCTCATTGCTCCACCATGGCGGCTTTGCTTTTCCTCTGAATCTTCTTAGAGGGCAAGCTTTGTTATACGCAGTTCATAAGCGTCCTTGTTAGGAATTGCATTCGACTCCTCCAGTTCCTCTACATTAACAACCTCTTTGGGTTGTCCCAGTTTTGTGTTTCCACGTGTTTTTCTGGAATTTAGGTCCAGTTCGTTGACCTACGGTTTCTAAAGGTTCTCCCTTCTCTACCCTCTTTAGGGGGATGTTGAAGCTGATATACGCATGGTCGGAGAAGGATGGTCTATCAAGAACCATCCAATTCATACCTTGATATATCACACTCGGAGCTCAATGTAATATCCAGAACATTGCTGGATGTTTGGACCAATGTATGTAGGGACATTTCCCCTGTTGGCTATCTGCAAATTGGTTTGGCAGATGTAACAAAACAGAGATTCGCCTCTCTCGTTCGTATCTGCTCTTCCCCCACGCATTGTGGTGCGCATTTGCATCTGCGCCTATGACCAACCGCCCTTTGCGCCCTTCCTCCTGTACTAGCCTTTTGCACTCCATCGGTGGAACCTCCGCAGCATGGGCCATGGTAGCAGGACACCAGGATAAATGCTGCTTATACTTTTGCTCAACGGCACCGCTACGAGATCCTCAGTGTGTAATTAGGCAGCATATATGAATGCAGCTGTGTTCCTTACCCATTACTACAGCTCGCACCCCGTCCTTCCGTTTGCGCGTAGTAAATGCCAAACCCCGCGCGCGCTAAAGTTCAGAAACCTTTCCTCGCGATGAGAGCCCGGCTCCTGGATCAGCGCCACGTCAAACGAACCCTCCTCAAGGGTTAGTGAGGAGTTCGCTCGACGCCACTTTACTGTGTTTGGAGGTTTATCTGTAGGACTCGCAGCACATTGGGTTGTTTGTCCCCCTCCAGCACCTTCGTCGTCCCTCCCCTTGCCCTTTTGGTTTAGAGTATTCGAGTCCCCTTCAGCCTCTCGTGACTGTTTGTGCAGGGTGTTCCTCTGTGCGAGTCACAGCACCATTTAGGCGTTGGTTCTTCTCTAGCACGTTCGTGAGAACGACTCCTAATATTCCGTAAAATCTTCACAAAATAAGCTCGAAGTGATCCAGAATGAGACTTAAGTAATCCCGAAATACCCTGTAAGGACGCGAAAATATCACACAAACATCATCACCCAAGGTGACTACTAAGTTTACCACGGAACTATCACGAAATAGTCCTTCAAATACCCGGGGACCTTATGATTCCGAAATGCATTCGAAATATTCCCTAAAATAATTACGATGTAATCCCGAAAATGATCCCTATGCCCATCCAGATGTAACCTGACATGATCTCCAAATGCACCCGAAATAATCCTTAGCTTTATTCCGAAATACCGTCGAAATGCTATCCGAAAAGACCCTATAATTATCCGAATTAGTTCCTAGGCCATCATTATATGATGCCCGTAATTACTCCCAACGATCTCAAAATCATGTCCGAAAGGACAACGAGATAGATTCCTAAAACTTGCGAAAGTGTCCTCGAAATGACCACGAAATACAGTGCCCAATGGCAATAATTTTAAATACGACGTAGCTCATAGCAGAGCCATAGAAATGCTACCACTAACACGCTTATATTAGTTTCACTTGTATGTATTCTTGTTTGTTACTCTCTAGACTAGGCGCGTAAAGCAGAGTTAGAACCCATTTAGGCGGCAATTATTGAAGACTCGCGCAGTGGTCAAATAACTTCCTACAAAACGAGAGTTGTACTTATAATGGAGAGCGCCAGAACCTCTGTGTCTACGTGCTATCACATCAAATATCTCCGAAGTGGATTGTAGATACTAAAGGCACCATATTTGCGTGTTTTCTAGTTTTTTATGACTATAATTTATTAATCTGATATGAGCTCCTGATCTACGCCTGGTCGGAGACGGAATGGTCTATCAGAGCCATCCATATCATCCTTGATATATCACACTCGGAGCTCATGTACTGAATCCAGAACACTGCTGGAGTGTGTGGACCATGAGTAGGTAGGACATGTCCCGCCTGTTGGCTATCTGCAAATTGGTTTGTCAGGATGTAACAAACAGAGATTCGTCGCCTCTCTCGGTTCGTATCTACTGCTCTTCCCCGGACTGGCATTGTGGTGCGCATTTAGCATCTGCGCCTATGCCCAACCGCCCGTTTGCGCCCTCCTCCTAGTACTAGCCTTTTGCATCATCCATCGGTGGAACCTCCGCAGCATGGGCCATGAAGCAAGACACGCAGGATAAATTGCCTGCTTATACTTTTGTCTCAACGCCCGACGCTACGAGATCCTCAGTGGTGTAACTTAGGCAGCATATATCTATAGGACAGTCAGCGTGCTGTGTTTCTGCTGGAGCAGCTCTATGTCCGTACAGAACTTTTCCATGAGTTTCTCTTCGCCCTGGTAATGTCAGCGCTTCGTACATCCTCAGTAGATCCCTGTGACTCGTCCCGACGACGCTTCGCTTTCCGCGGTCTTTGCGAGCTTAAACATTTCTTTTACCTGTCTTCTTAGAAGACTGCAGCTCATTGCTCCACCATGGCGCTTTGCTTTTCCTCTGAAGTGCTTCTAGATGGGCAAGCTTTGTTATGCGCAGTCATAGCGTGCCTTGGTTAGGAATTCATTCGACGTCCTCCGTTCCGTCTAGAGGCCAGTAACAACCTCTTTGGTTGTCCCGCAGTGTTGGTTTCACGTGTTTCTGTAATTTAGTCCAGTGTCGTTGACCTACGGTTTCTAAAGGTTGCCCTCCCCTTCTCTACTCCTACTTTAGGGGGATGTTGAACTGATATAGCGCATGGTCGGAGAAGGTGGTCTAGCAGAACCATCCAATCCTACCTGATGTATATCACACATCGGAAGCTCATGTAGATCCAGAACATTGCTGGATGTTGGACCAGTGTATGTTAGGGACCATTTCCCCTGTGGCTATCTGCAAATTGGTTTGCAGGATGTAACAACAGAGATTCGCTCTCTCGTTCGTATCGGCTCTCTCCCCACGCATTGTGGTGCGCATTTGCATCTGGCGCTCTGCCCACCCGCCCTTTGCGCCCTTCTCCTGTACTAGCCTTTTGCACTCCATACGGTGGAGCCTCCGCAGCATG
Source organism: Eurosta solidaginis (assembly GCA_029619165.1). Taxonomy (NCBI): domain Eukaryota; kingdom Metazoa; phylum Arthropoda; class Insecta; order Diptera; family Tephritidae; genus Eurosta; species Eurosta solidaginis. The sequence continues at coordinate 15,408 of JARSSU010027572.1, read as the reverse complement.
GCCATGTAGCAGTGCCACCAGGATAAATGCCGTGCTTATACTGTTTGCTCAAAGCGTCCACCGCTACGAGATCCTCATGGTGTATTAGCAGCATATATGTAATGCAGCTGTTCCTACGCATTACTACGCTCGCACCCGTGCTATCGTTTGCGCGTCAGTAACGCCAAACCCGCGCGCGGCTAAGTTCAGAAACCTTTGTCCTCGCGATGAGAGCCACGGCTCCTGGATCAGCGCCACGTCAAACGAACCCTCCTCAGTTAGGACAGGAGTTCGCGTCGACTCCACTTTACTGTGTTGGGGTTTATCTGTAGGACTCGCACACCATTGGGTTTGTTGTCCCCCTCCACGCACCTTCGTCGTCCTCCCCCTTGCCTTTTGGTTTAGTAGTATTCGAGTCCCCTTCAGCTCTCGTGACTGTTGTGCAGGGTGTTCCTCTGTGCGAGTCACAGCACCATTTTAGCGGTTTGGTCTTCTTCTAGCACGTTCGTGAGACGACTCCTAAATAGTCCGTAAAATCTTCACAAAATAAGCTCGAAGTGATCCAGATGAGACTTAAGTAATCCCGAAAATACCCTGTAATGACACGAAAATATCGCCCAAAATCATCACCCCAAGGTGACTACGAAGTTACCACGGAACTATCACGAAATAGTCTTCAAATTACCGGGGACCTTATGATTCCGAAATGCATTCGAAATATTCCCTAAAATAATTACGATGTAATCCCGAAATAATCCCTATGCCATCCAGATGTAACCTGACAATGATCTCCAAATGCACCCGAATAATCCTTAGATTTATTCCGAATACCGTTGAAATGGTTCCGAAAAGACCCTATAGATTAATCCGAATTAGTTCCTAAGGCCATCTTATATGATCCGGAATTACTCCGAACGATCTCAAAATCATTCCGAAGGACAACGAATATTCCTAAACTTGCGAAAAGTGACCTCGAAATGACCACGAAATACAGTGCCGCATGGCAATAAACTTAAATACGACGTAGCTCATAGCAGAAGCCATAGATCTATCACTTTTTTACACGCTTTATATTTGTTTCACTTGTATGTATGCTTGTTTGTTACTCTCTAGACTAGGCGCGTAAAGCGAGTTAGACCCATTTAGCGGCAATTATTGAAGACTCGCGGCAGTGGTCAAATACTTCCTACAAAACGAGTTGTACTTAATAACGGAGACGCAGACCTCTGTGCTACGGTGCTATCAACATCAAATATACAAGTGGATTGTAGATACTAAAACGGCACCATATTTGCGTGTTTTCTAGTTTTTTTTAACTATATTTATTAATATGATATGGCCTGCTTAATACTCCTATTCATTTTCAGAGCTGGAACAGTAGCAGAGCTAATTTTCCGTCGCTACGGCAGCTCTGGAGTATCAAATACAAATACTGGTTTCAATACCACATGGATCAAATTTCTCCTCCGCAAAAACAATTGATATGTTTAAGAATCTCACGGTGTACGAACTTTTTCTTCAAATACATGACACTGTAGCTTAAGTCGCAAAACCTTCATAGTGTAGCCAATCTTCCCCCAGCGGGTTAGGGGCTTAGAATATACCCACGGCAGGTATGACTCTCGTAAGAGGCTACTACTAAAATACCAATTTGATTCAAGGAGTTGTGTAGTTGCAACCCTTCAAGGTAGACGTTTCATGTGGTATACTAAATCGTTCCCGATTTGGTCGGACAGCGATAACCACAGCCCAAGTGCTTTTGGGAGTGCCCTAATCTCTACAACAACAACACAGCTTAGCCAACATTACATTTCATGTAGAATGCTGATGTTATACTTTGTTCTCACTAGGCCCCAAACCAATCTAACAGCGCGCACCTTCTACATTAAGAATCCGTATGTTCCAGGTTTTGATGTGGTTTTCATCAAAAATAATGCTGCTATTAGACGCTTGTCTACTCCTTTTCTTCTTCTTGTGTCATAAGGAGAACTCCACCAATATTTTGAGAGTTTTATCGATGTTGATTGTCCCCTTTGCCGATTATTTGATTTTGCCGGAACTTGGGGTTGTCAGAGCGTCGCCTGCTTAATAAATAGTTCACGGGTACTTGAGATTTACAATTAGCAATTACGCTGGAAAACTTAAAATGGTTGCGCTACACACACCCCTTGAATCCTATCGAGGCTTGTGCTTACCTTTGGCCTCTTTTACCCTTTGGAAAGATTAAACGTAGCCTCATAGTTTATACAGCATGCTTTATCTCATTACCAGTAATTCAGATTTGAACAGTTTTTCAGGTTTCGATTATTTGCAAGAGGAAATTTTAAATTTTTGGATAATATTTTTATTAAGTAGAAATTTTTTATTTTTGTTGTTGTGTTATTGCTTTTCACTCCAAATAGGGATACAATTGTACGTCGTCCATGACTGTTTTGATAATTCCTATGTTGCATTAATATTGTTTAAGTTATTTCGTAAATTTGTGTTATTCTTGGATGTTTTCTGAAATTGTTTGTGATGTTTTCATTTACCCAAAACCTTTGACCGACATCTGCTTTTTACTGGTCGCACTTTAGATTTAATAGCACGAAGCCACTGAAATGAGAAATGATTTCATTATTGACACGACACACACATCATTTGAGTGATGATGAAGGAAAGTTGAACATTTCCCCCGGGTTTCGAATGGTTATGAAGATCGAATACCCAAATAATCAGCGATCGCCAGAACTTCTTATGAGTGTACCCACACATACTTTGAACACAAATTGATATCCAACAATAAATAAAAATGGCGACGGACCTAGTACAAAGTAGACTGTAAAAAAAATTTAAATATATGTTTTTTATTTTAGAAATATATGTCAAGTTTATTTTTATTACTTCAAAGTTCAAAAATACGGTCTCGCATATCGTCACAGGATTTGGCCAACAGAGGGACGAACAAATAGTTTACATTCTGCGCATTTACGCACTAATAAAAAATACGATAAGCAATCAACGCCTAAGCAAGCTTTATTATATTATTTATTATATTCTATTAAATTTGTGTCAGTGCATGTCCATGTTTCTCGAAAAAATAACGACAATCAATCAGGTGAGCTGAGATGGCGCTGGCACGTACACAAACCCAGACGGACTTGGGTAGCTTTCAAAATTAACGTATCGCATTGTTTCTTGAATGCCTTTAAAAATACTTCTAGATGCCTTAAATTAAATAATTCAACAAAGTTTTATTGTTTTTCGTACAGATGAACCAAAAATATACCCAAAAATATTACTTCAAAAGTCAGTTTTATACGAAATTATAGCAGTTTTAGTTCCTAATGGGCACAGCAGAATACTGTCGGTTGTAGCGAGAGGATAGGAAAGCGTTCGCGCGGGGCACTTGCCTATGCGGTGCGCTTACCTAAACGCTTTTGAAAGACAGACAGCATTACCCACTGTCGTGTGTACGTACGTATAACGTATGCCGTACGTACACACATTTGAGCGAAATTTATGCCCGTAGTGGCAACAGAAAAAATGTTGCCATTACCCGGTTTGAATTCATGCTTATGGAAACATCAACTTTTTCTATTTTATTTTTGATTTTGTAAATGGCTGGAATTAATATTAAATAAGTATAAATAGATAACATATTTATGACTCTGCACGTTTTAACATAATTATTTTCGAATTATTTTCACAATTTTTCAAACTTTCATTAGGTGTTTTTTGCATAAAACTGCGAACGGTCAAAAATTAGCGCACAAAAGTTTCCCTGGGCAACTCTGTTTAGTGAGAGAGCGATCAGCTGACACGTTTCTTATGGAAAAAATCAAAATTGTTTTGATTTTCTACGTTCCGGGCTACGTACGTACGTGCGTTGAACGTCGGTGAGTTTTCGTTTACATTGCACACTCATAAGATAGGTCGCGTCAGCTGACACGTTTTTTTATACGTACGTTCGTGGTAACTGCAGCTTTACGAAAACAATTGCGTGAAAGCGCTTATGGGGTGACGACCGCTGAAATAGATAGTTCATAGGAAAAACTTCAACCTCGCCGTTTTGACACTGTACCAAAATATTTTTTAAGTCCAATTTGGTAAGTAAGAAACACTCTACACTAAATAAATATGTAGTACACAATACATACCTTCATGTTCTTGTGACGCCGACGATGTGGACAACTTCATCATGCGACTAGCGCAATACGGACGCACAGTGATGTAATAAATTATTTCGATAATTGAAAAAAATGCTGAAACCCATGAAGAGACCCAACAAACCACCAGTATTGGCTATGCGAAATATAAAAGGAGAATACAAAAGTTTTAATTATTACGTACATACATACATATGGTATATAGGGCTAAATGGTTTAATCAGTGGTGGCCATATTGTCCTATCAAATTTAAAAGTCCTACTGGGTTGTTTTCGCACTGAAAGTTGTTGTTATGATGTGCACACAATCAGCGCAGCGAGAGTAAGAAAACCGAACAATACAATTTTTTTTATTGTTTTGACCCATGGCGGAACGATACAAGGTGGCAGCATGGTGGACATACCTACAAACATAAATAAAAATTTCATGTACTTTGTTGTTGTAAATTCGATGGACAAATGTCAAAATCGTACTGCGCCGGAAGTTGATGTATCAAATCAAATAAAAAAAGTTTATAATCAGCTGTCCCATGCTGCCACCTTGTATCGTTGCGCCATGGTTTGACCACCACTGTTTTAAATACAACTTACATAAAAACTCCGTCAAACCAAACATTTTGGATTTAGTTGTTGTGCGTATAACATTAGATAAATAATAAAAATTTACTATAGAAATTTCCTTAAAGTTGGTATTCGCACTAAAACTGACCCTGCGGCCAATCATCAACAGTTAAGAATTTTCCATAAGTTATAATCGTCGAAGTGACAGTTGTTTTGTAACTCAATTCAAAACATCCCGGCAAGCAGTGAGTACAAGTCAAATTCTTATTTGATGACTCGATTTTAATCTGCACTTCATTCGTGCAACGATTATCATTCGGTCCACATATACGTACCGAACTATTTACTCGTGGCAAATAATAAAGTACACAATCACATTTTTCTGTCAAAATGTCAGCTTCGCATTCGAACTCACAATTTCTGCGTGAATAAATACCATAATAAGTTAGGCCACCTTCATCGGAGAAAAGACAACGACGTGTATCTTTGTGTATGGAACGTATTTCGGCATCAGCATTCTCATAGATGGGTTCAATTGGAACACGCGCTTCACGCCCTGCTGTTACCAAAAACCCATAGTTACTGCACACGCGGCAATTCAGCAGGATTGTGTACTAGAATCTTGTGAAAAGTAAGAAATTTAAAAATCAAAATAAAGTAATTGGATGATGTATTCGGCTGTACTCAAACGGAGCCTTCCCGATACCGGAGCGCCTCGGGAAGTGACGATGGCCTTACCAAAATAAGGGGCAGCTGGGGAGCAAAAGCAGTGAAGAGTTTAACGGGCTCCGTGATGGAACTGTAGGTGAATTCAATCGGAGAAGTAGAGTGGAGAGTAAGCGCTTGTAATGGGCCCGTGAGGGTGTTAGAAATAGGTCGGAGGCAGTTTAAGAGGTTTGCTGATAGAAGCCTTCGCGGCGGCAGAGCGATGCAATATTGGCTGAGGGCGACAAACCTGCTGTCCAGAGGTAGAAAGAACAAAGTCTTAGAGCCGAGGCAGACCAGGTGTAGGACATTATGGATCCCAATAGTGAGTTGGCAACTGCCTTGGAAGCTGCAAGTCGGAGAGGACGTGAAAAAGTGGGGATTTGCAGAACGCGTATATAGAAGTAGGAGATAAGCGAAAAGCAGATATGATTCCACCTTTATTGGAGGGCCAAAGGGAAATAGTCACTACAAATCCGAGACTGCAAAGCAGTCACTTGACTGGCGCTGGATGACGGTATAATTCCTTTGAGACCGATGACTACTGAAGGGTGAAGATCTGTAGACAGGGAGTTTATTAGCAGCTTAATACTCAAAAAGATGAACACATTTCATGAGACATTATAGTCAAGTTTCAATGCAGCGGGAAGAAAACATTGAAGGGATGGGAAAAATGCAATGCTGCAATTAACAACACACTCTAAATTCCGTCAGAACCATTCCTACGGGGTTGGGCTCGTTGTCTTATGACTATATTAGCGATTTACCATCAGCTTTGAGCCCCCGCCGTATACCGATGTGTGAGGAGTTACCACTGTACCTTTAGGATGTACTTCCCCTCAGCTTAAAAATTCGGCTACGAAGTAGCTCTCTACCATCCGGTTGTACTACTGGTAAACGATCCGTCGCCTCATTGCAGCAATTGGCCCCGCTTTCATGCTCATGCCTCAATTATTTCGTCCGTCTTATACAGATAAGCAGATTACCACGCCTTCCCGCTTCTTGGTAAGCAGCTTACCCTCTTAATATTAAAATATAGTGTGCGTGGGTATACTCGATCTTAGGAGATACAAATTGTGTGCTTATTCAAAAGTATATTGGTGGAATATTCAGCGTTCGTCAAACTCAACAAATATTTGGCAAACTCCATCTAGGTACCAGGCGAGCGCAGGACACGAACCCACGTGCTCAACCGTTTCTTCCTGCAGTTCGTACTTCCTACATTAGCTGTTACTGACGAGGCCCAACTTATACGCATGTGACGCCAGAAGCCAGTGTCCAGGTAACATGTCCATTGTGAGCCTCAAGTCTTCATCTTCAGAGATATGAGCTACTTTGTGAGTCTAACGTCGTAGGATTTGAACATGAGCTTAAAAATCGAAACTGCGAACAACACGCGGTGTTCCCAAGCGGTGCCCCATCTAAGTACTAAACCGCGTTCGACACTCGAACGGAAACCGATGCACTCACCTTAAATCCAATACTTTTAGACTTTGTGCAATAATACTCCTCGCTTGAAGAGTTCAAAACCACTGTTAAACCAAGTCGACTTCCAGTTCCACCCGATACACGGGGAAAATATTTTTCAGGTAATTTTTGATTGTAACCTCCTTCCGGGCGTCCACCTGATAGGCACAAAATGACTGCCAGATTTAGGAGCTATTTGGTCTTCATCACTTAAGTTAAGAGGAAATGGAAATTTAAGCATGAATTATTTCTATATTTTTACTTTTCTCTTTACCTGTAATTTCGTTGCAGATAAATTGGATCCAATGCATTGAATGTACAACACAAACCGTCGTCCGTTAATACAGAATTGAAAATAGCCGAACAATTTTCTATTTCTGCGCCAAAGCTGCAGTATAGCAGCATTTCATCGCAGGGTTGCGCTACCTACAAAATTTTTATTTGGAAATTGTTGGTTATATTACTATTTCAAATTTCAAAACAAAACAAACTTACCGCTTTAAGTATAGTTTTAAAATTTGACCAGGTGTTGCGATAATACGATACATTAGGAGCATTTTGACCGCATAAACTTATAAGTAGTGAGCGATTTAAGTTGCTTAGAGGAAATACAATTATAGTTAAAAAGAATTAATGTGTCAATAAGTGTTAACGTAGTTTATCCCCTATTGCCGTTTACAACTCAACTTAGTTGGCTTGTAATTAAAGCTGGAGACATTGGTGCTTTATCGTAACCGTATCGGTAACCTTATAACAGCTGATTCGACCAACCTTATGAGAATCAATGCAATCGATTATTGGTGCCGCTAGGTCGTAACCGTATCGTAGCCAACCAATTGGGTTTTGGTTTACCGTCGTAACGATAAACGCTGATTACGTTAGGGATACGGTACAGCGATACGACATACGCACTAATGACTCCGGCTTAAAACAACTCAACCTTCAGACAACTCAACTCCTGTTTGGTATTACGAATTACAACTTATTTCAGTTGAAGTTGAATTGAGTTGCCAACTTCAAAAAGTGATGATTTGACAGATAAATTAACAGCTGATCAATTTGTGGCGGAAAATTTAAGCATTTGCAAAAGTGTTTTTTGTTATTAAAAACGGATATTATTTGAAATCTATTTATAATGGTGAAAAATGTTGGTGATTGACATGTCGCGAATACGGAAAACATTCGCGTGATATTCCAATCCCTTGGAACTACCAAGCACCAAGTAAGAAAATGTTTAAGCGAAAAATGATGTGCTTCTTATGAAGTTATTTTGCAGATTTGAAAGTAAGCATTTTGCTCATTACTAAACAAAATTAAGGACAATTTCCGCATACGCGTTCGTATTTTAAAATTATGTTCCACACTCAGATTCCTTGCTGACGGCAGCTATCAAATATGCTGTGGAAATGATTTTGGTGTTGGACTGGTTTTAGATACCTTTTATTGAGGAGCATATTTGTGCGAAGTGGATTAAAACCACAACAGCAAAAATTGTATTTTACTCTAAAACAGGATTCCCAGGAGTAGTGATTAGTATCAAGTGGGACTCACGTTCGCATAATTTCACTTATTTTGGCTACTCCGAACTGCGGATGAAAACAACTTATATATGACTATCAATAGAAATTTGACGCGTCCAACGCTTTTATTTAATTGTCTGATCAACGCCCTAGATTGATGAGGAGTGTGATGACTAGTACCTAGGACCTACGTAATATATTTTCTAGCTTTTAGTATCATTATTACTTCATGTATGTATTGTTTTCAATAAAACCGTTTAACTTAAACATTTTTTTTATTGTTTTATTTTCAAATTTTTAGTCTTTATTTAATTGCCTATTATTTCTCATTCTATTTAGTTCATTTAGTGACTCGTCCAACTTCGGAATGCCGCTCCATAAAGTCAAAAAGTTATTCAATGTAATCCTTCGTTTAAACGTTGTTTTTTCTCCTAATGTGTACAAAATTGTTGATTATTGTTTGAATAAAAAAGGTTTAACTACGGGCTTTAAATATGTTGTTTTTTTTTGGTAACAGTTTTATGAGCCCGTGCACCATCTAACTCTTATCAAAGGTGGTACCAAAAGACGCGTTTCGATCTCCGTTTTTAGGATTCGAAAGCGGAAATTAAAAATTTTATTTCTGTCGAAAAATATTTACAAAAACTCACAAAATGGCCCGAGAGTGTCCGAAATATGAGACCCGATCCACAGTGTTTTTTGCACAGAACATCTTTCTGCGTTGGCGGCCTTTGGCTGCGATTTGTAAAAATAAGCCTGCGTGGGTCCAACGCCTTTCTGCATTAGTGTGTACAAAAAATCTGGCAAAATACAACAACCATATGAAATTAGATTTTATTCGAAATTCTTTAGAATTTAATTTTTAATTTTTGTTTTCGGATTCTTAAATCGGAGGCCGAAACGTGTGTTTTGACACCAACTTTGAAAATTTTTGTTAAAAATTAGGTGGTGAACCGTCTTCTAAAACGTAAAATTTTTTCAAAACAACTGCAAAATTGTATGAGACAACTGCTAGTAATCAGTTGTAAGATTTTGACGTCTTTGACAACTACACCAACACAAGGTTGTAAACGGTAATGCCACAAAAAAGTTGTTAAACTAGGCAACTCAACCGACATTTTTTTTGACAGGTTGAGTTGTAATCTGTAATACCAAATTGCGAAATTTCAACCCAACCAGAGTTGAATGGTAAACGGTAATAGGGGCCTTAAAGATCTGGCGATGAGGAAAGGTTTGCACCTTTGATTGCCTTTATTTTAACCCACAAGTTCTCTTCCACTCCTTCATAGCAGCGAGCGCCTACTTTTCCTTTGGCCATCGATAGAAACTCTCTGAAATATTCTAATTTATTTGGAACATAAATCTTCCGAAGATCACTTCTGATTACCTCAAGGGCCATCTGATTAAATGCAATCATCGTTATTTGATAAGGGTATATACGATAGGAAGAGACCAATAGAGCATATTTTCTATGGGTCGAAAACAAAATTCACCTCTCTATTGCCTAAGTAAAACTTGTTATTTATAAGTAAAAACTTTCCGAAGCATTCTAATTTATTTGGATACATAATCTTCCGAAGAGCCCTTCTGATTACCTCAAGGGACGTCAAGTTTCTTATAAGCAACAACTTTTCGAAACGGGAAGTGCTATGCAGCTCAATTGCCATCCATAGATATTACATATATATCACCATTCACTATCAATTCCCTGCTTTCCTCCATGTTTTTGCACTGGTAACAGCAAATTATTTCGGAGAGCAAATAAACAAGGTTTGGCTGTTCAAAAGCTTCACAGTGCTAAGGACATCGTTCCTGATACAGGCCGGTCGGAGTGTGAGCATTGTAGTTCGGTTGCTCACGCTTTGGCTACGCCATCATCTTTAGCATTAAATGGAATTAAAAAATTTCATTTGACCTCTACCACTGTTGACGAAGAAGTGAACGTTGTGAACAACGTACATTTGTTCAACAATAAAAGTTTTGCAGTTTAAACAAAATCTAAGATGGCGTCATACAAGCAGCTCATTTTCATGCTTTCAAAGAGCGTTATCAACTCGGAAAAAGGTGGTGCGTGCCGAGTGCCTCAAAGGTTCTAACTGTTTCTTCAAAAGCTGATATATGATATGGTCCCACTCAGCGGTGGCGACGATGATATAAGCTTGTATGCAATATTAAGAATAATGTTACGAAATAATTGCAACGACCAGTAGGATCCCCTTTGCCAGCCTCGTTCGATCATATTTTGAACTTGATGCTTGACCACTATGCTTGCGATCTTATGCATACTTTCTTGGCGGCAAAGAGGCGGTGCAAATCATGCGCCTGCAGCCACATTTCAAGGTAGCGAAATTATGCCCTTAGGTCAGGACCTAAACATTTGTATACTGCAAACACGGCCACTCTACTACATAATTTATTTATGTGCAAATACATTCATACATATTAGGGGGACTCATGAAAGCATATAAACTTAAAAGGTGTAAAATTATATCCATTTACACACGCTGTTATATGAACGCACTAGTAATACTATGATAAACTTGAGTGTTTATCATCTGTATTATTGCCGAACAAAATTTTTTTGATTGTATATACAAATTAAAAATGCCAAGCTTAAGTGAAAAATCAAAACTAAAACGCATTTACTTGCTGATGTTGGTTGAGATTTCTGATGATAAAAGGCCTGCTGTAATGTCTGCAAGGTTGCATTCCTTTGAGTTACCGCGTTTACACAATGGAAACGTGCGCAGATAAATTTATACAAATTGTGTAAATGATTTTTCATACAAAATTTGACAGCTCGTTTACGCACTAGATAAATTTATACGTTTACACACTTTATAAGGCATTTATACGGTACATGAGGCTACTGTCATATACTGCACATCCCATGCACACACATCTATGTATGTTCACATATATGCAACACTAACATGGGTAACTGAGTTTTCCATCCGATAACAAATATCCCTTGGAAAACACCCGCCCGATCTCCGGTTCGACAACACGGAGATCACTTTCGATTTGCTGTTCAATTTCAACCACGAAGGAAGAAGGTCAACTGCTGCTGTCACGCCACATACCAAAGGTAAAATATTGTACTAACTTAATACAAAATAAATAAATTATCGTCATTATACTAATATAAAAATTTGTCTTTTTATTTCTTTTTTACATATATAATTCTCCGTGCGAGAATATACACCGAGTATACCAGAGATAACTCAATTAAGCTTCCTTACTTTCCAGTTTCAAGTCTCTACCTCGCCGGACATTTACTTAAAAGCTGATACCTATAATCGATCTCTCAAATTGCTTTATACAACTGTCCGGATATAGATACTATTCAAAGAAAATAAGAGTTTAAAACCCACTCGCAATTGTAATCGTTATTATTAGGTTTTAGAAAACAAGTGCAGTTTGTAATCGTCAGCCGCGGCTTTAATTTTTACTTACTAGTTATGGTCGATGTCACCAACCCTACTTTTCATTGCCTGATTGAGATTGCAGATTGTGATAGCTGGGAATGGCACTTCATTGGCTAATGTTTGTTTAGCGCTTGTTGTAATTATTATTGGCGAAGCACTCCATTTTACATAGACATTGGATTGAAGTAAGCAGACAATAAAACCACGCCAATAAAAGATAAGCCAAATAATATTCTGAAATGAAATAATTCAATTTTTTAAATGCTGAAATAAAAGCTTGATCGAATCGAAAGTATGACATTTGTTTCGTATACAAAGCATTTGCAATGATTTTTGAATTATGTTCCATGTTTTGAGTCTATACATCGAGTTTAAGTATCATCGCAAGATTCCTAAAATTCGCAGGAATGTTAAAATTTTTTTTATTTCTGCTACATTATTGCCCGGATTCGAACTGTTTTAGAACTCTTTAGTATAAAGGTCATTCGAGTAGCTGCACAAAAGCCCGCTTAAACAATCATTAAATTTGCACTCACATGAAATTGTGAAAATTAGGAAAATGGACCTCATATAAAGGTGGTAAAAAAGGGTGCCCATGCTTATATATGCGCGTGAGAAGTTATACTCATTGCCCTCATTATATAAAGTATCGTAAATACTCATCAAAGCAAATTTGTTGGAATAGATCCGTCCCCTGGTCCACTTTCCGGAAAGAATCTTCACAGGAATACTCTCTGGGTTGCTGTGAAGCTCTCCTGCGAATTTGAATAAATTCGGTGAGGAGGTTGAGGAATCCATAACCTTACATACAAACATATGGGGTATTCCATCCCAATTTCGACCCAATTTGAACCCGACCCCTTTAGAATTGGCTGAAAGTTTTTCTTCTTTTTCTAGCTTACGAAAGACGTTTTTCAGAATTTTTTCAAATTTTTTAATCCAACTCAAAAAAAGTTATGAATTTTTAAAAAAAAACACCGCTTTTGTTTTCAAATGCTTATAACTTTTTCAAAAGTTGACCGTTTGGGATCTTTTTTTTTAATTTGTTTTTAAATGTACTTTCGGAAAAAATACAAAAAAAGTGTTTTAAAGTTTTTTTTTGTAGTTTTTCAGTTTTTTCGAGATTTTCGAATTTTCGCCATGTCTCATAAAAAACTTCAATCAATTCTGCAATCATCCCCACTAATCCCGGAGTGGGCCGATTATTATTTGTTTTTTTATTTAATTGACTAAAAATTTTTTTTTGTATTTTTTTCCGAAAAGTACATTTAAAAACAAATTAGATTCCAAACGGTCAATTTTTGAAAAAGTTATAGCATTCTGAAAACAAAAACGGTGTCCATCAACTCAAATATAAATTATGAGTTTTTTTCAAAATGCTATAACCTTTGCAAAAATTGACCGTTTGGGATCTGTAAATGTACTTTTCGGAAAATTTTGAGTTGGATGAAAAAATTTGAAAAATTCTGGAAAACGTCTTTCGTACGCTAGAAAAGAAGAAAAACTTTCAGCCAATTCTAAAGGGGTCAGGGTTCAAAATTGGTCGAAATGGGATGGAATACACCATATGTACTTCCTTCTTTTCTTATATAACAGGATTAAGTCTCTTTAACATAGCATATATGTACATACATACAAACAAACAAAAAATGAACTTTTGTTTAAGAATTTTAACGAAACGCTTAAAAATTTTAACGAGAACGAACTTCAGTTTCAACCTGTCCCTTATTTGTCAAATTTTTTTAAATTTCACTCTATCATTTTTCGTAACGCGCCTAAGGAAGTATAACTTCAATAAATCCTAGAAAAAGGTTCGTAGGCTCCTCTATTTTAACAGGGGTGTTAAATATTTGCAATGAAATTTTATGATTGTTAAATTTACATCCACAATCATTTTGAGTACGACTGCAATCTTTGGTGAACAATCATTGATTATAAAAAATGAAAGCCTACAATCATTTCTATGCTTGTGATTTCAATAATTTTTCTGTTATAATCATTGATTGCAAGCATGCTCACAGCTACAAACATTATCTCATACAACAGTCTTATTACAATCACTCACTAAATGCACATCATCTGAACTACTGGGCGTTTTGATGCAATCACAGTCATTCGGTATGATGATTTCGTCACTAACTATCAATCAGGTTGGTTGCAAACGAAATGGTAAAATCAAGTCGATTTAGATTTAGAATTTTACAATGATAAAAATGCAAAAACAATTTGATGCTACAATGTGTTCATGTCGATTGATAACATAAGAAGTGTAGTAGTTGATTGTAAGTCAAATATTGTAAAATTTTTACAAACTCTAGATATAATAATCACATGATTTAAAGCTTACGAACATGATTCGAATATTAAATAGTCCCATGACTATCTCGAAAATAGTTCTTAATGGTCATACAAAACATTCAGAAATGTTCGAAAAGTCTCGGGGACTATTATATAAACAGTCTCTGAAAGCAAGTCCCAAGTTATTCTATGTATCGTATTAAAGTAAAAGAATAATGATTAAGAAAAAAATCTGAAATTACTCAGAGATAGTCCTGAAAATATGTCCAAATATTTCGAAACGATACAAAACAATTCCGAACTTGTTGCGTAAAGTGTACCTTAAGCCATTCCAACTCTCTCGAAGTGATATGAGAGATCCAAAATGAGATCGAAAACGATCCCGAACACAATTCAAAATAGTACCGATAAATTTCCAATCTACCACGAAATATTTCCAGAATTGATCCGAGATCAAGGCACTTAGCGTCCTAAATAAATAAAATAAATGCAAAGGCGTGAGTAACCTCCGAAGGAGATTGTTAGGCCAGCCCGACGTTCCAATTTGCTACGTGCTCCTCTTATGGTATTTTTCCTACAACATCGCGGCTATGGTACCGTATACATATTTTACGTCGGACGTCCGACGGCATACTGCCAGGCGATAAGTTTTCAGCTGAGAAGCTGTTGCACGTTGGCAGCAATAAATACAGTTGGGTGCTTACCAAATCCACGCGATGCCTACGCGCCTTAGAAAACCTTTCATCTATAACTGAAAACAGTTGTTTCGATCTGTTTTGATTGTTGCTTGCCTGGGAGTCTGTGTGTGGGGTAATAGGCCGGGGGCACGGTGCTACCATCACACGGCTTAAGGGGTTTCATCCATGCGAGGTGCGGGGGCTTTATGGTATGAGGCGAGAAGGTAAAGGTATAATATATTCTCGGTCCCCATTTAGTGCAATATAACCGATGAAAATATTTTTATTAAAAAGTAGCTGTGTTCCAGAACTAAGCACGCCTTGCTTCTCCTTTCAAAAATTATAGCCAGGTACTGCCGGGTGTTTCTGCAAAATTTTATACAATCCTAATCGTAAGAAGACTGTCGGCCTTTTCCCATTGTTTGATGAAAGAATAGTCGACGTTAGATCCGTCTAGAACTCTTGGCATTCCTCGTCTAATTTCAAAAATTACAATTATGAAAACCTCTTACCTTTCCGACAAAGTTGTATTTTTAATCCTTACTGCTATATATTATTTCTGCACAACGATGTAGCGTGGTATTTGTTGCTGTATAGCTGTAATAATATTTAGATGTACTTTGTCT
>JARSSU010027570.1:0-11425 GCA_029619165.1 Eurosta solidaginis | reverse complement strand
GAAAATAAAAGGGCTAAATTTACATAAGAACATTATTATAAATAAAGCGCTTAATAAATAAATTAATAAATTTGCAATTAGACATGTCGCGCTCGTTTTCATTCAAAAGGATAGAAATTTTGAAGCATAATAAACACAGGCAACCAGATTGTTTAGGAAAAGATTGACTTAGGACAATACTTAACCAGGCCGAAAAATGCCGGCAATCTAGGACTTAGTTGCCCTTAGGGACAAATTGATTGTTAATGAATGGAATACTCGAGTAGGCAAATTTGAAAAATATAAAATAGGTACCCAAGTTCTCAAAGATCTAATATTTGCATTAACCCCAGAACTTATGCATGTGACAAATGTCGATAAAATAAAATAAATTCTTCATAAATATCATGACGACCCCAGCTGGGAACGCCACCCAGAAAACCGCATGATACATAAGATCAAATAAAAATATTACTGGAAAATATGAAAAATGGTATAAGAAAAGATACGAAAAATATTTGCATCCACTGTACGCATTGGTTTAACCACTTATCATTATGTACTTACGTTTTTCTCTAACAGCAACTGAATTTACCCAATGTACTGTATATCACTCAGAGATCCCGTTTCTTTTTAAAACAATGCCAGCTTTTAGCCAATGATGACTGTAACCATCATCTTATTCTATACGTTTTAATTTTAATAACAATGCAAAAGCTTTGTTTAATAGAAATAGTCAAGGTAAGGAAAACTACATCTCCTATATTTAGTCGATAGGATATATATAGAGTCCTGTGGAGTAGAAAGTAAGCAAAACTAAATCATTAATCTTCATTATTTTTAGATATTAGAAATATAAATATAAGTTTGACCTGTTTCATCTAGGAAAACCTCGCCTTTTAGAGAGGTCATAAGTAAGATAATTTTACTATAATTCCATTTAAAGTAGTAAATATCGATAAAAATAATACAGAAATTAGAAACATAGAAAATATAAATCAAAATAATAAAAATAAGAAAATTTTAATACATAAAAATAGACTTAAACTCATAGAAAAAGAGCACTTTAATTTTGTAAACACAAAGAACATTTTTATTGTATGCAAATAAAAATACAATAATAAAACAAAACAAAAGAGAAAAACAAATGTAAACAATTCTTTGGAAATCAAGCTAAATGTCATAAAATACTGACACGCACAACCAACAAACAAAGTAAGCACAAACGGATTCAAAAATTAATAGTATAACTTGAGTAGCCATAGATAATTCGTGCACAAAATTATATATGTCTACTCTTTCCAAAGGCGGATGAGGTAGCATTCACTCATTAAGTTATTCCTTGACACATTCATTCATTTGTACAAACATATATCTCAACCCGTTTTGGAATGTCTTAAAAGGCATTGACTCTTACATATATGTTAATACGTTTGTACGTACATATATTTTGGCTCGGTTTGGTACGGCCTGAGATTCATTGACACATTCATTCATTTGTACAAACATATATTTTCTACATGCCACGGTAACTAAGCCATGCACTGTCTGGTAACCTGCACCTTGGTATGTTACTGTTTAGAGCTTGCTCGCCACAAGCCTTTACCTGTATACAAATTATTAACATGATTCATTTGTGCTTGCGTTGCAGATTCAACAGCTAATTTTATTTGTGCTTAGAATGCAGTTCCCAGGGAACAGAACTGAAAGTATATGTATGCAATACAACTGAACTTAATGTATATGTATATACTAAACTTAGTTTGTAAGTATTAGTGTAAGTAGGTATTTTAGCTTATAGAAATTTTTTATAAAAGAAACAGCTTTTTAATAAAGAACTCAATTCCTTCTGGTGCCGCTAAATGGGCACCACACCAAATCCAATTACTTTTTATTCCCATCATTACATGGCGATCCTGCCAGTTCTGCTTAAGAAAAGGCAAACTGTTATTTAAAATGCAGTCTGCTAAACATCTTTAGCAGAACGCCCCTTCATTACATGGCGATCCTGCCTAAATTGGCATCCGACTGCCGACGCTAGTACCCCACTGCCTTATTTTTGGCATCCTGCCTCATTATTGGCATCCTGCCTTATTTTTGGCATCCTACATCATTATTGGCATCCTGCCTAGATTAGCACCTTGTCTTATTATTGGCATCCTCATCATCATATTAACAAATTAAACAACACTTGTTCCAGTAACTAGGGTTTGGGATAACCAGTTGGATGATAACCGTTTGCATCTGCCACATTTGTCCACGAAATGGGTATACCTTCCATTGAAATGTATTGCACTACCACCACCAAAAAGGCCTCCACCGACGCATAACGAAGTGGAATAAATAAGACATCCAGTTTATGCTCACCAGTTGGATGATAACCATTTGCATCTACTACATATGTCCACGTTATGAGTATACATTTAGTTGAAATTTATTGCACTACCGCCACCAAAACCAACGCATAACGAAGTGGAATAAACAAGGGATCCAGTAATCTAGAAAGAAGAAAAGATCGTGGAGTACCAGCCAAGCAGAATTAGTTAAGTTATTTTTTATTTAAGTATTTTTAGAAGCATTTGGCAACCTAACGGCTGCCAGTTTATGGGCAAAAAGTAGATTTTTGCCAATAGAATTAAGAATTTTTTCTATCACTTAAATTTTTAAATGAACAACATAAGTAGTCAGGAAGAATTTGACGCAGTATTCTTGCGTTGTAGTAGATTAATAGAAGAAGAACAAAAAAAAGTCAGATTTTTTTTGATTCATAAAACTCCTTAAATGTGAAAAAAAAATTCTTTTGAAATCTTTACTGAAGTTTTTCAAAAACAGAAAATTCCTTTTAATCCCAAAATGGCATAGAAAGCAAACTAGAATAATTAGTAACAAAATTTGTACAATTATTATTTTAAAGGTAAAGAATCAAAATTAGAAGAGCCTAATGCGAATGTAATTAATTCAATTCAGGTCATTGACCATAGCGAGGCATTAGACTTTAACAAAATCTTTTGATAATTTTAACAGTCTGCGCTTGCCTCAACTTATTCCTAAAATTATACTCAACTCATAATAAATTTTTAAAGAAAAAATACATGAGCCGAGCAGATGGTCTATACAAGGTCTAAACCCAAGAGAATGAAAAACCTGAAAAATCAGAGACCAGAATAATCAAATATGAGCCACCTATTGAAAAGCGTTCAGAACCGCATCTAAAACTACCTTTAGAACTTCATTATTTGCAACTCAATCCAATTTTGAGGAAGAGCAGCAAACATTTGCAAACAGTAAACCCCAAAATGCTTCATTTAACAACAAAGTTTTTTCAGACAGCTTTACGAGCACTGTGTAAGTCCGAAAGCAAAACAAGAATTTGCATAATTCTCTTTTGGATGCTCATGATATCTTTACACAAACCAAAGATAATCATGAAGCAATGCTAATATCGATATTCACAAATAGTGGTAATTTTGATAAAAATGCATGTACTTAATATTCTTCTAATAACATACCCATCATAAAAATAGCGAATTTGATATTTGTATCACAATTAATGCTTCAAAGAATACATAGCTGAATGTCAGTGGAAGCATGCAACACACCAAAAGATACCACAAGAGAAAAATTTTTTTTTGCACCAGTAATAACAGTAGAAATGAAGAAAAAGTCACAAAGAGAACCTTATTATAAATAAAGCGCTTAATAAATAAATTAATAAATTTGCAATTAGACATGTCACGCTCGTTTTCATCCAGAAGGATAAAAAATTTGAAGCATAATAAACACAAGCAACCAGATTGTTTAGGAAAAGATTGACTTAGGACAATACTTAACCAGGCCGAAAAATGCCGGCAATCTAGGACTTGTAAAATAAAAACACAGTTGCCCTTAGGGACAAATTAATTTTAATGAATGGAATACTCGAGTAGGCAAATTTGAAAAATATAAAATAGGTACCCAAGTTCTCAAAGATATAATATTTGCATTAACCCCCAACTTATGCATGTGACAAATGTCGACAAATATAAAATAAATTCTTCATAAATATCATGACGACCCCAGCTGGGAAGGCCACCCAGAAAACCGCATGATACATAATATCAAATAAAAATATTACTGGAAAATATGAAAAATGGTATAAGAAAAGATACGAAAAATATTTGAATCCACTGTACCCATTAGTTTAATCACTTATCACTATGTAACTACGTTTTGCTCTAACAGCAACTGAATTTACCCAATGCACTGTATATCACTCAGAGATCCCGTTTCTTTTTAAAGCAATGTAAATTTTCAGCCAATGATGACTGCAACCATCATCTTATTCTATACGTTTTAATTTTAATAACAATGCAAAGCTATGTTTAATAGAAATAGTCAAGGTAAGGAAAACTACGTCTCTTACATTTATTCGATAGCATATACATAGAGTCCTGTGGAGTAGAAAGTAAGCAAAACTAAATCATTAATCTCCATTATTTTTTTTAGAAATATAAATATAAGTTTGACCTGTTTCACCTAGGAAAACCTCGCCTTTTAGAGAGGTCATAAGTTAGATAGTAGATATAAAGGTGCCTATAAGGTAGAAAAAATTGATAACAATAACAATTTTACTATAATTCCATTTAGAGTAGTAAATATCGCTAAAAACAATGTAGAAAATAGAAAAATAGAAAGCATAAATCAAAATAATAAAAATAAGAAAATTTTAATACATAAAAATAGATCTAAACTCATAGAATATGAGCACTTTATTTTTGTAAACACAAATAATTTTTTATTGTATGCAAAAGAAAAATTCAATAATAAAACAAAACAAAAGAGAAAAATAAATGTAAACAATTCTTTGGAAATCAAGCTAAATGTCATAAACTACTGACACACACACACAAAACAAAAACCAACAAACAATGTAAGCACAAACGGATTCAAAAATTAATAATATAACTTGAGTAGCCATAGATAATTCGTGCACCAAATTATATATGTCTACTCTTTCAAAAGGCGGATGGTGTAGCATTCACGCATTAAGTTATTCATTGACACATTCATTAATTTGTACAAACATATATCTCAACCCGTTTTGGAATGTCTTAAAAGGCATTGACTCTTACATAGATGTTAATACATTTGTACATACAAAATGGCATAGAAAGCAAACTAGAACAATTAGTAACAAAATTTGTACAATTATTACTTTAAAATGGGAGGAAAGAATCAAAATTAGAAGAGCCTAATGCGAATGTAATTAATTCAATTCAGGTCATTGACCATAGCGAGGCATTAGACTTTAACAAAATAGATCTAAACTCATAGAATAAGAGCACTTTATTTTTGTAAACACAAAGAACATTTCTATTGTATGCATACAATAATAAAACAATACAAAAGAGAAAAACAAATATAAACAAGTCTTTGGAAATCAAGCTAAATGTCATAAAATACTGACACACACAAACAAACAAAAAAAACCAACAAACAAAGTAAGCACAAACGGATTCAAAAATGAATAGTATAACTTAAGTAGCGATAGATAATTCGTGCACAAAATTATATATGTCTATTCTTTCAAAAGGCAGTTGGTGTAGCATTCATTCATTAAGTTATTCATTGACACATTCATTCATTTGTACAAACATATATCTCAACCCGTTTTGGAATGTCTTAAAAGGCATTGACTCTTACATACATGTTAATACATTTGTACATACATATATTTGGCTCGGTTTGGTACGGCCTGAGATTCATTCATTTGTACAAACATATATTTTCTACATGCCACGGTAACTAAGCCATGCACTGTCTGGTAACCTGAACCTTGGTATGTTACTGTTTAGAGCTTGCTCGCCACAAGCCTTTACCTGTATACAAATTATTAACATGAATCATTTGTGCTTGCGTTGCAGATTCCACAGCTAATTTTATTTATGCTTAGAATGCAGTTCCCAGGGAACTGAACTGAAAGTATATGTATGCAATACAACGGAACTGAACTGAAAGGATATGTATGCAATACAACTGAAATGAATGTATATGTATATAATACACTTAGTTTGTAAGTATTAGTGTAAGTAGGTATTTAAGCTTATAGAAATTTTGTATAAAAGAAACAGCCTTTTAATAAAGAACTCAATTCCGTCTGGTGCCGCTAAATAGGCACCACACCAAATCCAATTACTTTTTATTCCCATCAGTACAGAGTAACATAAATGTCACTCTTACCCATGGGCTCATCGAATGTGTGCCACTCACTCGGTTCGTTCACGACATGAACGCGAGTAGTGAGTATCCATTCGCCCAATGCCTCTCCCCGCCCATGATTAGCATATCCAGGGGTAGCCCTGGATATTTTGCTATGCCATATAGAGGATACCGCATTGGCATCCATACCTATGATAACTGGCGTGCTACTCCCAAATAGTAGCACCGTATCCAGGTATTGGATATATGGTTCCATGGGGTCACCAAACTTACAATATATGCTTGCAAAGATGGCTCTACCAAAAGCGCCCTCAATGCTCACACATACTCTCCAATCAGACGCATTCAACAACAAGCATTCATAATAAGGCTCATTCACCACAATTGCAGCATTGCCCCGAAGATCGCAAAAGGACCTAAACCCTCCAGGGAGACCTCTCACCACACCGTTGGTGGTGTACGGTTGCTGGAACAGAGCAATACTGCAACACTTCTCAGCCATACGCGCCTCCAATTCACACAAGACGGAGTACGTTCCCCGACAATTTAGTTGAAGAACTAAACCAATTAATGTCTGGCGAGCGCACGGGGAAACAACAGCAGCTTAATTCGGGCATTCAGCCGACATCATAAGATGTGCGGCGGGTCTGCCCTTAAATGCACAATTATGACAGTCCACCCTATTAGGGCACCTCGCCTCTTTGTGCCCCTCTTTCCCCGTACCTCCGACAGACTGGAGTCTTCAACCCACAATCCCTCACCTGGTGACGAAACTCAAGCATCGGTAGTAGCTTATGGTTAAGTTCTCCGGCCGAACCGGGAAGGAGAACCATTCTACGTAACAGCGGCCCGCATCCAAGAAGGCGGACTTTAACCATCATCGTCCGTCTTCCAGGGTCGACTGATCAGGCTAACCTCTGACTCCCTCTAACCCCAGAATGACTATCCTGGTTCCTTGCTTCCTATTCTTACAGACTTATAACTCAGAACCTCTGAGAACTTCTTATTGGCAAGGACCTTGTCCCTTTCCTCCTTGGAGGATACTCCGGGTTTGAAGCCCTTGACGACCGCCGACCGGTGAAGCGGTTTTGGCAAAATAGGTGCAGGTGCGATGGCAACCGGAACCGTCATGCCCGGGGGCGGCAGAGTCCGAACATTCCGCGATGGCAGATGCACCCCCCAGCATGACTCCCCGTAGTGACATCGTCTCAATTTGTCCGCGAGAAGTTGGGCATTCTCGGCTATAGCCGTCATTAGGAGGGCCTCATACTCTGAGGAAACCTCCATCAGCCTCTCAGCAGACTTGAGTTCTGCACCACGGTCTCCAAAGACCACCTTGCTCAAGCTAGCGGTGATCTTCTTGAGGGCGACAACTCAGGAGCCATCCACTCCAGAGGTAGCCCAAGAAGCACCGGCGCTGCTGCCAGGTGCAGGGGATCCTCCACTCGCAATCATACTCCAGCGGACTGACCGCCGGAAGGTTCTGTGCCAGCAGGGGGACCACAGCTGTCAACAGTGCAAGCGCCCTTCTCCCCCGATTCCTCCACGATTTTTTCTCCAGATGTTTCCCCAATTTTATCCCCCTCTAATATCTTGCCCGGCTCATTTGCGTCTTTTCCCGCAGTTGTTTTATTGTTGGTTGCATCTCACCGTAAGCAGCAGTATCAGGCAAGCCATCGACTGCTTTACCGTCGGTTGAGGAGCCAGCGACAATAGTCACCACGTGCTCAGCAGCGAAACCGGCACCCCATCTGTTTTGTCCCAACTGAGGAGACCTGCCTCGGATGCAGGCAGACTGAGTAACTCCGCGTCATCATCGGATTTCGGGAGAATACTCTCCTCATCTTCAGAGGGCTATAACCACTCAGAAAAAGTGGTCAGCAGCAGTAGTAGCAGTCCAGCCCATCAGCTAAAGCAAAAGCGCGGTCAGTAAATTACTGGCGTGGGCACTACCGCCGCCCCGACGGACGGAACATTGTTCCCCTGTATCGGGGAGGAGTCGACAGGCACGAAAGCTACGCCGTGCTGAACGGACAGACTATAAACGCTACAGCTGATACTGCCATTAATTTGAGTACGGGCTTATGCCCCCTCACGCAGACGGTCTACAATTGCTCACTGAGCAAGTAGTCCAACACTGTTCCCAAACGAAGCAGTGTGTAGTCACACACAAGTTTTGTCTACTGGGTACTCACTCCCAGCCGATAGATGCGCGCACACACAAGTTTACCTCCACGTACAGGCACTGTGAGGTTTAGGGCGTAAATTGGTAGCAACCAAAATCACGCGCACAAAATTAGGGCTCCGCCGGAGATCGACCTTCGACGGACCGCTAAATTGGGGCTCCAAATGTCTAATCAATTTCCACTGTTTACACCAACAAAGGTTCTTTTCGCCCTTGTATATGCTACAAAAACTCTCTTAAAGCACTCAACGAAAATATTACAACCACTGTCCGCAACTTAAAAGCAAGTCCGTTCCCAACGATATCCACACTCAGAGTAAGTGAGTAGATAGGGACAGTCGATAAGTGCTTAACGTGGGTACCTATCTGAGAAGACCAAACCCACGGTGTCAAACACAGATCAATGTCCGTTGATCTTCGGACAGTATCCATCTTGCATTGATTTGAAACTCGTCATTGATAACGAGTCAATCAGATTTAGATTTGTGTTTGGTCGCAATTTAGGAATGTGAAAAAACTTTTCTGTCCTGCAGTGTCACTACGAGGTATTACATGTTGACGATGGATCTGGTTTTGCTAAGGACATTGCTTGAAAGCAGCATCTTCCTCCAACTCTATGCACCATTTTGTTATGATCAAAAACGCCCGTTAGCTGTGAACCAACTACCAATGTAACCCATCAGCGCAAGTGTCTTTCCTTAAGCACGAATAGCTACTTAAATGTTCCATAGAGGGAGAGCGTCATATAATTCCTTGTGAATTAAAACTATCTGTTGCTTTGAACAACAGACAGTGATGCTCAGATGTACAGTTTTTTTTTGCAACTTTGATCTGCATTATTTGCTACTTATAAGTTCCCACATATTCTCATCATTTTCTACTGTGGTCATACAACGTCCAACATAAACTCTCTCATGTGGTATAAACTTCCCTCTTTATTCATCAAAATTACGCTCCGTTTATCCACAATTTAGGGCTATGGTCAAGCCTTCCAACCATAGACCTGTGTGGGGGCTTTTCCGCCTCAGCAATATATTTGCAAATGTAGTCGGCCACACTGCGGTGACCTGACAACATCGAATCTGCCACATCACCCCCAAGGGAGAAGTAGATAGGGACAGCGATTGTAGTTTTAACGTGAGTACCTCTCTTAGAAGAACCCAAACCTCACGTGTGCACCAAGTACAGGGGGTCAAAGCAGGTTTGACCAGCCCCCAAGCTCGCTTACCTTGGTACCAATCGATAATGTGAGTGGACACATCATCACCTTGGTGGGGTTGGAAGCCTATCTAACACCTCTGCCATTCTATGGGTCATGGCACCCGGTTGCAATGCAACTCCACATTCGAGCTAACCAACACATACCGCATTCGGATATCAACCACAGCCACCACGATGCTTCCAAAAGGGGCCTAACGCAATGAACAGAAACGAAGCAAGCTACGCGGGGCTATCTGTTCCCCGTGGTACCACTTAAAAGTCTTGGTATAACTTTCGCAGCGGTAAGTCCCATCCGTTCCGCCCGCTTGGCGTATCCACCTTACTTCACCGACCCGGATAAGCCCCCCTCCCCCCTTCAGGGCCATGTGTTGTGACGGGGGTGTTGTTTGTTTGGGGGGGTTTTTTCTGGGGGGTGCGCGTGGGGTTAGAAAAAGGCGAGATTAGTTTTTCGTAAATGTTAGAAGAAAGGTTTTAGAACTTAGTAGTAGAAAATAGTTTTGTTCTTTAGAAGAAAAGCACTAGAGTGTTTAGATTTAACGGAGGTAACGGTTAGAGAGAACCCATTTTTAGAGGCGTTAGGGGGGTCTTAGTTTAAGTTTACGTAGATAGAAGAGATTGTTTCGAAGGAAAAGAAAGTTTAGTTAGTAGGGAAATAGAAAGAAGAGTGTTTAGATCAGTCTTAGAGAATTAGAAACCCCCCAGAGAGGAACCCCCCATTCTAGAGAACCCCCCCCCACACTCGCACACATTTCTCACTCGTCGGATGGGCGACTGAGGTAGTGGGGGATGGTAAGGTGTGGGTTGTTTGGGGGTGGTTGGGGGGTGTTGGGGTATTGTGGGCGGGGCTGTGTTTTGTTGGTGGGGGGGGTAATATAGTTGTTTTTGTATCTTATGTAAGTGGGGCTGGTCAAGGTATGTTATAATATTTATTTTATATAAACAGCCAAAACCACAAACAAACCTTCAAATGGCAAACCAAAAATATTTTAAAAAAAAAAAAACCCAATTTATTCATTTTTTTATTTTTTGTTTTTTTTTTCTTTTTTTTTTTTTTCTATCTTTTATTTATATATTTTATTTTTTTTTGTTTTTTTTTTTTTTCTTTTTTATTTTTTTTTTATTTAGTTTTTATTTTTTTTTTTTTTTATTTTTTTTTTTTTTTTTTATTTTTATTTTATTCTGTTTATTTTTTTTTCTCTATATTTTTTTTATATTTTATTTTATATATATTTTTATTTTATTTTATTTTCTTTTTTTTTTTATATATATTTTATCTTTTTTCTTTTTTCTTTTGTTTTTTGTATATCTTTTCTTTTATCTTTTATTTTTTTTTCTTTTCTTTTCTTTTTCTCTTTTATATGTATTTTATATTTTATATTTTTTTTGTATTTTATTTTATATATATATATTTTATTTTTTTTTATTTTTTTTATTATGTTTTTTTTTTCTATTTTTTTTTATTTTATTTTCTATTTATTTCTGTCTATATTTGTTTTATTGTTTTTTTTGTTTTTTTATTCTATATCTATCTTTTTTTTTTTTTTTTATTTTATCTATTTTTTTATTTTTCTTTATATATATATCTATCTTATTTTATTTTATATATTTTATTTTCTTTTTTTATTTTCTTTTTTTTCTATATATATTTTATTTATTTTATATTATATGTTTTATTTTATTATTTTATTTTTTTTATTTTATTTTTTTTTCATTTTTTTTATTTTTTATTTTTTTTTTTATCTTTGTTTTTTTTATTTCTATCTATATATATATATATATCTTTTATTTTTTTTTAATCTACTTTTTTTATCTCTATTTTGTTTTTATCTATATTATTTTTCT
>JARSSU010027566.1:0-18596 GCA_029619165.1 Eurosta solidaginis | reverse complement strand
CTTTTTTAACACTTTTTCAGGTTATTATTTTTCAACACTATCGCTCAGGTTGTTTTAACATGAATCTACTTTTTCACTGTTCCTACATGTCTGATCAACATGAAGGAACAGTGTGAATTTAACATGATTACAAACGTTTGAATCAACATGACTTCCTGTTAATACAACATTATTAGTCTCGTTAAATTAATACTATTTCATGTTACTCTAACACGATCTGACATGTTAAACTAACACTATACTATGTTGAAATAACACGATATGTCATGTTAAACTAACACGATCTATCATGTTAACTTAACAGGGTTTTATTGTTAAATTAATACGATCTATCATGTTAACTTAACAGTGTTTTATTGTTAAATTAACACGATCTATCATGTTATTTTAACAGTTTTTTATTGTTAAATTAACACGATCTATCATGTTATTTTAACATGGTTTTTATTGTTAGATTAACATTCTAAAAATAAAACACTTCGTTTTTGGTTTTTTAAATTAATTTAATTTATTTATGACATTTTTAATTAAGGATTGTTTTTTTATACAAATATGGACATTTTGAGTGGCACTCGGTGTACGCGCTCTCGCATAACAAAAAAAAATAAGGCATATAAAAAACTTATGTATAAAAAAAAACCTTTATAATTCAATTACAAGTTTTTTTATAAAAATATGTATACTTATTTTAATAACAACTTTTTGAATACTAATTGCTTTTCAATCGTATAAATTTTCTGTTATTTCGAATAGTATGTGTATGCAAAGGAGGTGAAGATATTTTATCCGCATTTATGAAATTATAGCTGCATAACTTTTCTCCTACAATATATGACTGCGTATGTGAATCAAAGTTTATAATTTGATGCTGAGAACATATAAAAAATAGTTGTTTTAGTGAGCATACTGCAATATCTTCAACCTCAAACAAGTAAACAACAACATCTTTTATAATAAAAAAAAACCTATTTTGAAAAGTAATCCTTTAAAAGTTACTTCTGAATAAAACTTGTATTTTGAAATATCATATTTAATTTGAAAATTGGATCCGTATTTTAATCCTGTACTGTCAGGCAACAGGAATTTCATATGAATGCTTAAATCAGGCTTAAAAAAAGTTTCGTTTGATATATTATACGAGAATTTTAGTGCAGCTTTTATTGAAAGACTCCATGGAATATTTACTCGAGATGTAATTGAATTTGAGTATGTTTTGAAAATTTTGTGAACAGCTTCAAATCTCATGCACCATATTTTTTTTAATGGTCCACATTTTTTTATTGAAGAAACATAGTGTAATAGGAAATGGAACTTTGGTTTTAATGGTTTTTTGAACAGTGACTTATATAAATAATGGTGCTTTTCAATAAGTGACTTTAATGTGTTTAAGCTGCATTCGCCTATCTCCAACAGCAGCAAAATATCAATAATTTGCAAAAGTACTAAAAAAAAATTCCATACTTCATCTCCTTCCGGTACTAGGTCACTTATTATAAATGGCAAATGATGGACAAAGCACATCATTTCCCTTGCTGACATTTTAAATTTCGAATTTCTTAAGTTATTCAAACTTATAGGCGGAGAGCTATTGCCGATTTCAGTTGGTCCATAGGAAAACATTTGCTTTCTATAGTTGAACGTTTCGAGACTAAAATATTTTTTTGTTTCTATGAAATTCAAAAGAACTTCTGAAATGTCGTAATGGCAAACACCTTCAAATAAATCGTGCATCAAATCGAAATAAAAGTTATCTACAATATGAAAACTAGTTATGTCGTTAAAAATACAAGTTTCTGTTATGCCAGTCAACTTGAAATCCTGAATAGCACAGTCGGAAATATACGACTGTCTATTTCGTAAAAATTCGGTGTGTTCTGATATATCCGATTGCATATTAGATTTATGTCTTTTACAGTTACGACAATAGAAGTTTGAATTAAAACTACTAGTAAACCCCAATATAGAGTTTAATCCCAAGTTATCGCCAGTTATAAGAGCAAGGACAAAGAAAACATGAAATTCACCCTCAGCAGTAGTTAAAACTATGCCTTCCGCTTCTAAATGTTGAATAACTTTTATTAGTGGTTTAAATGAATAAATATTGCCGCATTCTTTTCGATCATGTGATTTAAAAAAACCTGCTACAAATATGTTTTCTAACGTTGATAAGTGATGGTTGGGAATTGTTGGAAAGTTATAATAAATACCACATACTGATTGATTACAAGCATGGGAGCCCAATGGATTACCAATTCCAAACTCATCGAAATATAACACGTATGGAATAACCAATTTATTTTTAAAGCTTAACATTTTTTGTTTCCAGGTTTCACCATTAATAACATTTGCATACACATCCTGCTTTGACTGTATAATTTTTATATTTTCTAATGTTAAGTATAAGTTATTTTTAGTTTCGAAATATTTTTTGATTTGAAATTCGATTGGCATTAAAACGCCTGTAACCTTATTTGAATGTAGTCCGGGATTGTTATTTACTATTATTTCAGAAATTTCTTCATTTATTATATATGCAGTGGGAGGAGCAAAAATCTTTTCACGTTCAAGTAATTTGAAAAAACGGTATTCTTTAGTTATATTTTGAAAATTAGAGAAAATGTTTTGGAAAATTATTTTCTGCATTTATTCTATTGTTATGATCTTCAATATAGGGCGCCATAAATTTCAAAACATGTTCTTGGATTGGCTTTAAAATGATCTCATGCATATCCTGTACAATAGAAAAAACATCTTTTCTTGTAAAATTGTTTTTGTTATGCAAAGATAATACAAACTGATTGAAATTCATATTTGGCACTCTATTGCTTTGCAAAGAATTTAATTTATTAATTTGATCATTTACTATAACTGAACTTACTATATGCTGTAGTGTATTGTTTTGTAAACTTGAAATGATGTGGTTATTTTGATAAATTTTGCAGCTACTGTTATTAGTAATGCAGTCTTGAGCTGATTTGGTATGTACAGTTCGGTGAACTCTGTTTAAATGATTTTGAAATGAATACATGTTTGAAAAATATTGACCACATTCAGGTATAGTACAAATAAAATTTTTTATCTTACTACACACATGGAATGATTTTAAATGGTGGACTAATAATTTTGGATTATGTCCACTAAAATTACAAGCAAAGCACTTAAACATTTTGCGGATTTAGTTAGACATTTTTTTTGCATTTTCCAAATAATTAATTAACAACAGTAAATTAGAGTTAACTGAGCAGTCGAATTTAAAAAAGTATTTTTCCATGAAGTCGTACAAAAATTTAGCTTCTATTGGGTATTTAAGGTTGAATACATGAAATAATTTAAATAAAATATCAAGCGCTCTAACAAATGTTGGTACTTTATACAGTACACCATCAAAAACAATATAATAACTTTCTAAGCTTTTCAATTCTTCGCCTATAACCAATATAAGTGGTTGCAGTGTAGTACATTTTTCCATAGCTTTGCTTTTTAATTCGTCATACCGTCTTTGGTAGTCATTTATATATTCACAGTGCAGCACTGTGACGTTTTGGGCGTCACATATAGATGGTTTCCATTTAAATCTCTTACTATTGGGAGTATTACCAGTTGAAATTAGTGGTGGTTTTAGTATAGAATGCATAAGTAAAGTTATTATACAGTCGGTTGAATCTAAAAGAAAAATAAATTTAAAATTACGTCAACATTAGCCTAGTATACAATTTACCCGAATCAACATTTTCATCAATCATGAGTAGCATGTTGTTTGATGCATTATCCTTAATTTTGTCTCTCATATAGGGAATAATAAGTCGTCTAAAATCCGGCCATTCATTGATCAAATTATTTGCACTGTCTTTGTACTTTGCTATAAAATCTATTTCAATCTAAAATTTGAAATAATAATAAAACTATAAAAATTAAATAAATTTGGGTAGAAGTGTATGTAGTTTAACTAACCAATGTATATCCAAGTGAGTTTTTAAGCAGCGGCCAATCAGTAAAAATATTTACTTTTCTATTGAAAATATCCTGTTGCCTTATTTCGATCGTTGCATTCCACTTCTTAACAACTTCACTCCAGGGCTCCATATTGTGTGCAAGCCACAATTTGTCCGCAACTGCATTCTGATCTATAAAGTAAAATGGTGAGTTAAAGATATATTCAAAGGAATTGTGTTAGTGAAATAAAAAATATTACCACTGGTACAGGGGGCCGAATCCTTTCTTGATGAAAGATCTGTATCATCCAATAATATATGTTCTCGTTTCTTGTTAAGTTTTCTACGAACGTTTGTTGCCTTATCGTACAACTTTCCTGTAGGATTTTTGCCCTCCCGGCGGTTGCAATAATAGCGCTATATAAAATAAAAATTTATATTTGATTGAGTGTAGGTCCACAACATACGAATTAAATAAAATTGGTAATTGTGTAGATTGCACGTCAACCCGAAAAATGTCGGGAAAGGTACCAAAAGACGCGTTTCGCAAACCTCTGAATATATTAGTTTTCCGCTCGTGGATTCACATTCCGCGTCCTTTGGCGCATTTTCCGACGTGTTTTTCGAGTTGACATCTAATCTACACAATTTCCATAAAATTATAAGATGCGCCACTTAAAATAGAAATTTCTATTTGATTGAGTGTAGGTCCACAACATACCAAATTATAAAACGCACCACATAAAATAAAAAATTATATTTGAATTAATGTATGTAGGTCCACAATATACGAATTAAATAAATTTATAAGACGCACCAATTAAAATAGAAATTTATATTTCATTGAATGTAGGTCCACTGTGTAATGCTGCGCTGCATTGCATTATAGCGCCGCATTGCATTATGACTGTGTAACGCTGCGCGGCATTGCATTATGTCGCCAGTAATACTAATCGGTACTTTGGATATGCTCGAGCAAATGGTAATTCCTGCTATGACCTACAACTTTATAATGAACTTACCATATTTTCAGAGGGAAACAAAGTTATTATTTGCTCTGAAAAGTTTGCAATATCTTTCATTGCCATGCATTCGTTTTTTTCGGTGAAATAGTTCACAATAATCCCAATCAAAGCTTCGCGATGACTGTCCAGCAGAAAGAAGTTTTCTTTGTGGTAATTAATTATGTTTTTGCCTTTAGGCGAGGCATTCAGAATCTCCTCTAAGTTGTTTTGTGCTATTTCGGAATTTTTGAAGTCTTCAAAGGAAGTCATCTCGCTCCTATTCGAGCTGAGAGGCGAAAGAGTGGGCGCCTAAAAAGATAACAATGGTATTCACGATCACGACGCAATGGTATTGCATCGTTGCATAGCAAAACAATGTCAACGCATTTGCAGAATGCGATACAAAAAATCTATTGCATAGCTATTTATCGCATTGGAATGCAATGTTTGACATGAGTGCTGTCAGACGGTCAATATGGATCGTGAGTATCGTTAAGTATGTGTATTTTACCATCTCATGGTCAAATATGTGCGAACGCAAAGTGTGGATCACAAAAGCACGCAACACAGTCAATATTCATTGAAAGTATTGTGATCCGTGATCCAGATTTCACAATTTCTAAATATTTTTCAGTGAAAAGTTATTGGCAGAGAACTAATAATTTTACCGGGTCCCAAATATCTTTTGACAGAAATAAAATATCGGGTCTTCGCTTTAGCATTATGCATACCGAAGTCAAAACGCATTTTTCAATACCCCTCCCGACATTTTTTGACGATATCTGAAACAACCCCGAAAAATTGTTATTTTAAAATACCGAAATCCCGGGATTGCCAAAAATCTTCGGCGTTCGATGCCTTACTACACAGTCAATATGGATCGCAATCAGTGGATCACGTCATTAAATATTGAACGTCTGACAGCACGCTATCGAACAGCTGATTTGCTCATTGAATAGAAAGGGCGCTCACGATTCGGAAATTTACAACCCATATGCAATTAAACATGAATACCCCTTATTACAATCAGGCAAATACATAAAAATTAAAACTTACTTCGTTTTGGCGCCAGTGTGAAAGCCGCTCCCTGAATTTTATTCTTAGCCCAATCTCTGTCTTTGGGAAAATGTCTGCCAAGTCAGCATCGTTTAGAAGACACATGCTTTCAGCATCTAAGCCACAATCTAAAAATTAAAGAAAAATCGTTTCATTAAAAGCTTTCTAAATTGCCAAAGCAATTGTAAAACTGCTAAAATACGTCCAAAAATGTCGGAATAGGTATCAAACGACGCCATGCCCAGTATTTCTGCGCAGAACACTTTTTGCCTAATGTTATTACAACAACCACATGAAAACTTGCAACTTTGATTGCAAATATCTTTTCACAGAAGGAAACAAATACCAAACGCCTTCGGATTATTGATACCGAGGTAACACGAAAAATTACACAAATTACTTACCCAAAACTCTTTGTAAAACTCGTTCATCAAATTGCA
This sequence comes from Eurosta solidaginis, assembly GCA_029619165.1. Lineage (NCBI taxonomy): Eukaryota > Metazoa > Arthropoda > Insecta > Diptera > Tephritidae > Eurosta > Eurosta solidaginis. Next base: position 12,164 of record JARSSU010027566.1, on the reverse strand, counting down.
TCCTACCGCAAATAATTTCGCGTAAAGCTTCCACTTCTTTATTCGGAGAATAAACTAATATTTCTTCTGGGGTCTCAACAAATAAGACATCCGACTCTTGGCCGAAATGGGGCATAAGGACATCTATTTGTTCGCCCATTTGGTTGGCACAATTTCGGAAAATAAAGTTTTGGATAATTAAAAATTCACACAGTTTTCGCCACGTACATATGCGCTTGTACATTAAAATCGGAATAATGTAAGAGGCAGCGCAGCCATGGCGGAACAATACAAGGTGGCCGCGGCTCGACATACATACACACGTTCCATGTGTTTTGTTTTTGTAATTCTTTGGTGTAATGTCAAAATCGTACTACGCTAGAGAATGTTGTGTCAAATGTTATGAAAAAAACTAGCAATCAGATACTTACCGACGCAACCTAGTTTTTTTCCGCCATGCAGCGCAGCATAGAAAAACGAACGAACACTGTTACCACATAGACATTTTTATCCAAAATGTAAACTAAATAATAAAATGGCTTGTTTAACTACTAAGTTAGTTTTTTTGGGGTTTGCACGGGTTTTCGCGCTTTACTTTTGATCGAATTGAGATATTAAATTTATGTTTCCAGATTCCTAATCTATACGTAAATACGCGTGTTTGGGTCTCCTATTTGATATATTTTATCAGATTTTCTGTAGGTACCCATACACTAAACTATGAATTTCCTTTAGGTTCTACTTTCACAGTTGTGATCTGTACGACCCCCTTTACCATTCCCAGAAAGTAGTTTTTCCCAAAGCGTGATGTTCTCTAGTAAAGTTTCTCCAATATGCCACAAACAATAATGTTTCTCTTTTTCGATAAGAGAACTTTGGTACTTTGGAACTTTTAGCCATTTTACCTTACCAATACTGGCAACACTGACCACGACTTAACTTCTGTTCTTTTGAGAACAAAATTCTGTTCACAATCTTTGATGGGGGACAGATGACGGTCGAAAACAACACTTCTTCGTGTTAAATCAAACCGAATTTATGGTGAGGGATACACACTAATGTAATTCTAATGCAGAAACAGTTCATGTTATTTTAACCATACGATTCATGTTAAAATGTTCGTGTTGATTTTTCGAAATTGTTTTTGCTTTACGTACTAGAGCTGTTCATGTTCATTCAACATGATTCATGTTAACTAAAAATGTAAGAAATTTTTCTGTGTGAAGGTAAAGGAAGCCTAGCGCACTGCTTTCATAAACGAAGCTTTTATTCCACCTCTTGCATAACAGCGTGAATCGTTGTTTGAGCCTATATTGGGCGTTGTGCTGAGACAATTTTTAGCGCATTAGTTGGTATTTGTGTTATCATATACCCAATATGCGTTTTTAATTAAAAGTTACGCATATTTGACAGCGCAATCATAATTATGTGGTTTATGTAACTGAAACAGTAAGATCGCTTTCATGAGCGTTGAGTTGTTCATAACCGATAGGATTGCACCTTTTCAAATGAAGCTGAAATATTAAAATAACTAATGCAAATTTTTTGCATTTTACGAGACGATGCCAGTAGATAAGGGTGTATAAGGAAAAAAGGTTTTTAGTTTCTCTTTCTAAACAAATATTAGACGGCTTTTTCCAATTGCATCAATATTCGGCAGTGATTTGATGTTGTAACGAATTTAAGCAAATACCTGATCATTCTGTTCTTCTACTATCGTTCGAATCTCTGCACTTTCGAATAAATAACGCCAATGATTCAAGGTTCGATTCGAGCTCAAGGCCAGAACAATAATTTTTTTCTAATGATAATTATTGTTATTTTTTAATTTTTCTAAATTTGAAAAACTGTATTTTGTTTTTGGAATAGTAAAAACAAAAACAATAACGCCAATATTCAGCATAGTGGCGGCCACCGTGGTGTGTCGGTAGCGTGCTCCGCGTACCACACCGAATGCTCTGAGGTCACAACCCCAGGCAAAGCAACATCAAAATCAGAAGAAAATTTTTCTGAGCGGGGTGGCCCCTCAGCAGTGTTTGGCAAGCATTCCGAGTGTATTTCTGCCATGAAAAGCTCTCAGTGAAAACTCATCTGCCTCGCAGAGGCCGTTCGGAGTCGGCGTAAAACAAGTAGGTCCCGTCCCGCCAATTTGTAGGAAAAATTAAAAAGGAGCACGACGCAAATTGGAAGAGAAGCTCGGCCTAAAATCCTTTCGGAGGTTATCGTGCCTTACATTTATTAATTTTTTTGTTTTAAGATTCTTTATTTACACTACTTTGGTCGTGGTGCTTACCAACAAGATTACTCGCATACTTAACTTATGGTGTGCTAAAATCAAACTTATTGAGCATCGTTTGGACTGCGCTTCTTTTATACTCTCAGTTCGCCTCGTTCACCTATTTTTCCAGCGATATAGGCTCTTCTCGAACAGCCGTCTTAAATAGTTGCTTATTTATTTCTTGTTTATGCTTTGGCTACATACATGTATATCTGTAGTATGGATAAGGCCAAATGCGCACTTTTTTGCCATCTACATGTGTGTGAAATATTCTCTTCGCTGTTAGCTGATCGTTATATGTGTGAAATATTCTTCGTTGCTTCCTATGTATAATTTTGTATATGGCTAGATTTTTTTTTGTGTAACATTTACTAACTAGAGGCATAATCATCTATCAAAATTGCTAATACCCATTGTGAATGATGACAAAGTGTGATCTCTTCTGCATAACGCCACGCCATTCAGAAGGAATGATTCTTCGTTTGGTTTCAAAGCTGATATTGTGCTAGTTTCCCGATAAATAAGCACCTGCGACTTACCCATAAGCGGGTTGTGCGTCAAGCAAAAACCCTTACCAATAAAAAAACCTAGGTATTAATCTTGTATACATACATATGTAAATGACAATTCTTTATACACTCAAGCTCAGCGCAATCTAGTGTTTACTAGCAGTAAGCAACTGCTAAAATGGGCTTTTTCCTGCGGCCTTTTGATTTGTGCTGGGGCTGAGTAGTCGCAGTTTGGGAATTGGATTAGAAGTGGGAGTATATGTGTATCCGGTACTATCTCGGAAACGGCTCTGTATGAATTTGTTACTGAGTTATGCTGTCACACTTTGCGCTTTCTGTAAACACAACTGTTGATCAGCTGTAGAGTGATAACTTTCTGAACGCACCGTTGTGTATTTTTCGTCTACTGAAAGCTTGTTCTATGTCAAATTACTTAGCAGAATTTTTTTCGCTATATTCAGTCAATGTGTTTATTCGGTTGTCTGAGCGTTCTTTGACATTTTAAAGTGTTGGTTATGCATACAATTTTACCTATTAATATTACGGTGAAGTACAAAAAATAAGTTGAGAAAACCTTTTCCTTAAAATTTATGGATAGGTGTTTTATTCGACAGTTAGCTCAACTCGCCGTTCATAAAACGAAATTTCTATCACTCAGCTGGCGAAAACATGTTTTCAACGTATCAGAAAAAATTGTGTTTGCTGAAAACGCCAGGAATATTATCGGGAAGGAGAACGTCTTCTGAGTACTCTAGTGTATATTCCTTAGCAAAGCTACATAAATTAGAAATATTTCTCATGTTGAAAGTCTTAACAGTCAAAAAACATGTACTTTCACTTATAATTAACGATTAAGTGGTTCATTAAGACAATTCTCAAATTAGTTTTTAATTCTGAATTATTAGTATCCTCCCATATCTAAGAATTTAACAACTAATTTATGCACGTCAATTATATTCTTAAAAGTTTATATAAAAATATAAATGTAAAACGCGATAACCACTGAAGAGATTTTAGGCCGAGCTACCCCTCCAATTTGCGTCGTGCTCCTTTTAATTTTTCCTACAATTGGCGGGACGGGACCTACTTGTTTTGTGTCACCTCCGAACCACATCTGCAAGGCAGATGAGTTTTCACTGAGAAGCTTTTCATGGCAAAAATACACTCGGAGTCCTTGCCAAACTGCCAAGGAGCAAAAAACTAGTTTCCTAAATTTTAATGTTGCTTTGTCGGGGCGTGAACCTAGGATCTTCGGTGTGGTAGACGGAGCACGTTACCATTACACCACGGCGGCCGTTTATATAACAATAAAAACAATCGCTTGAACGTTTGGACATTTCTAATTCACATCCTCTTTTTGCTCAGTTTAGTCAACAAAACTTTATCTGTTTTTCAAATCTGTTAGCCAGCTCATATTTTATTAAGCTGAAAAAAGGCACTAACTTAAGGAGTGCTCGAAAAAATGAATTAGTTTTTCGTTTTTTCATTGATGTGCTAAGAATTAACTCGAAGCATCTGCTGCAGTTACAACAAAAAATTGTATAACAAGTTCCTATTGTTTGTGTGTTCTCTATTTTGTTCTTTTATTTAAGGCTTGAAGTGCTCAGGAAGTTTGCTCCTCCGTAACGTGTGTGCGTCACTTCGCTATTAAAATAGTTTTTTGCGATGGCTTATTTCAGCCGAAGTTAATAACCCGTACCGCTACTTAGATACCCTTATCAGTAGGTCACATTGCCTTTGTTAAAATACATAGATTTCATGTTTAATAAACTTCAAAGGAATATGAAAAAGGAGTGACGGGCAGTAAAGTTGATACAGTACATAAGAGTGAATAAGTGAGGAAAATAAGGTTGCATATCAAAAGTTGCAGCCAGGTGAGTTGATAAGAGTGCTGATAAGAGCAAACAACTTATAATCATTGACAGCTCACTATATAATAGTGCTACACTGACCACCTGTTTCTCTTTATTCCGTGTAGCCCTTTCACTTTTTCTACTACCAGATATGGGTGCCTTAAGGAATACTTTCTTGACGGGAGCGTCATAAAACCTTCTTAGGAATACAGTGTGGCCATAACAGGTTCTAAAATATTCCCGATATCTTTTATCACAAATACTTAAGGAGCCATCCCATTTTCCCTCCACACCGTCCATAATTCCAGGCTATATATCAGGATAGCTATGACGACAGACTTGTGTAGCATTATTTTTAATCGTCAGAATAGAACTTAACTTTTCAGTTGTCTACTTAGGCCACCCAGCGGTTTAGGGGGCTTAGAATATACCCGCGGCAGTTATGCCTGTCATAAGAGGCGACTTAACCCTTTCAAGGGGTCGCCAGCGTAATATTATTGGTTTTCAACCCAATTGTCAACCTCACCTACACGTGGCAAATACTGTTTCCTTACCAGCCGAGGCTCTGGCGACTCCAAGTTCCTCATGGATTTAAGAGGTGGGATAGCGGGATGGCCTTAAAGGTTTCATATGGTCATACTAAATCGCTCCCGAGATGGTCGGGCTGATGCCTTAATGGTGCTTGTTACCGGAACGTACCGGATCTGCGTCCGGCGAAGGACCATCAACATCGATAACACTCCTCAAGGTTTCTGGGAGTGTCGTTATCGCTGCAAAAACAACAACAACCGAAGTAGTAGAGATATATCGTGCGTCTGCTCCAGGATTATGAGTTTGAGGTCTGTGGGCGGACCGACAAAGTACAATAAGTTTGGCGTCTATGGGCTTGCCTAAAGTAGGGGTCTGCATTTTATAACACCATTGCGCACCTTTTGCATATGCGAAAGGGCAAAACCATACAATTTTTGGAGACCCATTGTCTGGAGCAAGTTTTTCAATTATAAAAAAGTTCTTCTAAGCAGGGTCGCCCCTCGGCAATGATTTGGTATATACTCCGAATGAATTTCTGCCATGAAAAGCTTCTCAGTGAAAATTTTTGGTTCATGGTCTAGAACCTTACATGCTAGATAGAACTTTACATACGATATTTGTCTAATGCTCTTTCTTGTGGATAGGGCAGATCACACTTAAGCTCCATGCGCTTGTTTGACATATTTTACATACTTAGTAGCTGATGTTATCGATGTTTATGGTCTTTTGCCGGATATAGATCCGGTACGCTCCGGTGTCAAGCACCACTAAGGTTCCAGCGCAAACAACTCAAGGACAATTTAATATGACCACATTGACCCTTTAGGCCATTCCGCTCCACCCCCTAGCTCCATGCGAAACTTGGGGTCACCCGAATCAGGATTCGCAATGGATAGTTGGCGTTGACAATATGCTTGGAGAAGCTATGAATTGTGCTGACAACCCCTTGACTCATATACCCGCTGGGGTATATCGAGTTCGTTATTTCTTTCGTTAGCTAACAATGAGGGAAGAAGTGTTCTCTACACAACTTAAGCACATTTTTCATGTCAGATCATTATTCTTATCAGCCAGCATCTGGAGATCTTCGCACTCACGCCGTTCTTACTCCTATATTTTTTTTAATAAGGCCTCTCCCTTCTTCGCGTTACCATTACGCTTCCAAATAAAGCGCGTTGCTGGCCCCTCACGCAACGAGTCCTACTATCGTACCAATTATTTTTCCGAGCTGGCTGTCAACCTGATGTGTCCTCAGTGGAGGGGTGTAACGAGTGAGAAATGTTTTCTCACTGCTTGTCAATACCGTCAAGTAGAATATCGCTTTCCGTAAGCCGGTCTGAGAGCCGAAAATAGTAGTAATCAGCTGTCTACTTCGTGAGGATCTTCACGAAGGCGAAATATCCTGGAGTCACCACATACACTAACTAACTTGTTACCTACTGAAGACCACTCTACGTATTTTGAGCCGAGGCAAAGTCAACCAAACTACACTTCTTGTCACATGTTACATCGTTGACGCTAACTGTAACACCAAAAAATCGCTAGCTGCTCACCCTTCTGTTACCAACCAAAATTTTGCTGTCATTGCAGGGCCATTTAAAATATTGTGACGAATATTAGCAACGCTAAGGGATACTATCATCTCTAAGCCGATGCTAAGCAGTGACTTGTATGCACATCAATAAATCAATCATTATGTCTACACATATGTACGTACACGCAGCGGAGATGAGACGCACAAACACATGCAGATATTTTATCTGAGATGCTCCTAAAAGTAGGCAATTATAATTGTGCTCACATATACACGCGCATATGAGAGGCTATAAACGTAGTAATTTTATAGCTGATAACCAACTAGTAAATTCTAGAAATGGAAGCGCCTAGAAGTATGCGAACGAGAAATCACAGAGTATAAAAGGCAGGAACAGTAGAGGCACCACAATCAGTTTGCTTTAAGCAAGCTATTGGTTGTGAAGTATCAGTGTTATTGTGAAGTACTTTAATAAAGGCTATTTTGCATTATTGAATATTGGAGTTATTTATTCAACAGTTTAGCGATACGAACGTTAGCAGGAGGTTGCAGATAAGCGGAATTGCAATAAATTCGTTACAATACGTTTTTACGGGAGGGTGGGGCCGTGTGTAGAAGTCCACGAAAGTGGGGAAAGCTTCTGACCGCCATTCACCTGGGGATGGCCAGAGCGATTCTTTTGCATGCGGTTCAAGCAGCTCACTACTGCCGGTCGCTTGCGGCCAAGTATCCGTTTAGCGGTGAGCTAATGTGTGAAGGCGACAACCTGGCTAGGCCACTCTGACATAATCGGTTTAAGGTTTAGCCGGGGGAGATCTCATCGGCAGCGTCTGTACATCTCTAGGTGCGGCTGCAAGCGGGCGTCTGTCTTGGAGCAAGCGGCTCGCTATATAAACTTGCAAGTAATATTTTCACCCCCGCTGAGCGGGTTGTGCGCTGGGCTTGGGACCCGCCACGTAAAACCATACTCCAATGAAATATAACAACAAGCCTCGGATAAATACACTCTCTATTGATGACGACCATGGCAAACGTTTGAAGGACAATGAATTGAGGGCATGCACCTGGAACGTCCGCTCCCTGAATGGGATTGGTGCAGATGCCCGGCTGGTTGATGTCCTCGTCAAAGCAAAATCTGACATCACGGCCATCCAAGAAATGCGTTGGACGAAGCAAGGAAGAAAGAAGATCAAAAATTGTGACATCTATTGGAGTGGCCATACGAATAAGCGCAGTTTCGGCGTCGGATTCGTGGTGGGAGAGAGACTTTGTCGCCAAGTGCTGGCGTTCACGCCTGTGGACGAGCGTCTCGCCGCTATCCGAATAAAAGCAAATTTTTTTAATATATCATTCATCTGCGCCCATGCGCCGACAGAGGAGAAAGACGATGAGGTGAAAGACACTTTTTATGAACAATTAGAACGCACGTACGAGCGCTGCCCCCGTCATGATATAAAAGTCGTGCTTGGCGACTTTAACGCCAGGGTGGGCAAAGAAGGTGTTTTTGGCCCTACAGTTGGAAAGTTCAGCCTGCACAATGAAACTTTTCCTAACGGACTGAGGCTGATTGACTTTGCCGGTGCTCGAAACATGGTCATATCCAGCACGAGGTTCATGCATAAAAAGATACATCAAGCTACATGGCTGTCTCCTGATCGAAATACTCGCAATCAGATCGATCACGTTGTGATAGACGGACGGTATGCCTCCAGTGTTTTAGATGTGCGCACGATCCGAGGACCTAACATCGACTCGGACCATTATCTCGTGCCAGCCAAAATACGCACCCGCCTCAACGCGGCTAAAACCAAGGAACAAAAAACACAAGGAAAGCTGGACGTCGAAAAGCTTCAATCACAACAGACTGCCAATGATTTCGCAACTCGACTCCCACACCTGCTCTCTGAGAGCACAACTCATCCTGAAGGAATACAGGAGCAGTGGGAGCATACCTCTAAAGCATTTCGTACTGCCGCCGAGGAAAAATTTGGTTACCGGCGGCCACGAAAAAACAACTGGTACGATGAAGAATGCCGCGTTGCAACCGAAAGAAAAGACGCTGCCTACAGGGCTACGTTAAAAGCGAGCGCGACAACAGGAGTGTGTGAACGCTATCGTGAGTTGAAAAGGGAAGTGAGATGCCTTTTCAAGAAGAAAAAAGCAGAAGCAGAAAGGACATGAGTGCTAGGAACTTGAGCTGCTAGCCACCAGGAATAACGCCCGAAAATTCTACCAAAAAATACGGCGACGGACGGAAGGTTTTAAGACCGGGGAAAACTCCTGTAGGAATGAAAACGGCGACCTTGTAACTGATGTACAGAGAGTGCTTAGCTTATGGAGGGAATACTTCCTGCTCTCCTAAATGGAGGCAGCAATTCACCGCGCAGAGATGAAGAACCCGATACCGCAATCGATGATGATGGAATATATGTCCCCCCGCCCGATTATGACGAAGTTAGAATAGCAATAACCAGATTGAAAAACAACAAGGCCCTGGGCGCTGATGGATTGCCTGCGGAGCTATTCAAGTACGGCGGCGAGGAGTTGGTAAGGCACATGCAGCAGCTTCTTAGCAAAATATGGGCGGACGAGTGCATGCCCGACGGTTGGAATCTAAGTGTTCTTTGCCCAGTCCACAAGAAGGGTGATACTGCAAAATGCACCAACTATCGTGGAATCAGCCTTCTTAATATCGCATATAAGGTATTTTCAAGTGTATTGTGCGAAAGGTTGAAACCCACCGTGAACCGGCTGATTGGACCTTATCAGTGCGGCTTCAAACCTGGTAAATCTACCATCGACCAGATCTTCACAATGCGCCAAATCTTGAAATAAAAAACCCGTGAAAGAGAATCGACACACATCACCTCTTCGTCGACCTTAAAGCCGCCTTCGACAGCACGAAAAGGAGCTGCCTATATGCCGCTATGTCTGAATTTGGTTTCCCCGCAAAACTTATACGGCTGTTCAAAATGACGTTGAGCAACACCATCAGCTCAGTCAGAATTGGGAAGGACCTCTCCGAGCCGTTCGAAACTAAACGAGGTTTCAGACAGGGTGACGCCCTATCGTGCGATTTCTTTAATTTGATGCTGGAGAAAATTATACTAGCCGCAGAACTTAACAGCACTGGAACAATATACTATAAATCGTGCAATTACTGGCATATGCTGATGACATTGATATCATCGGACTAAACACCCGCGCTGTTAGTTCTGCTTACGAAGCGGTTAAGATGGGTTTGATGGTGAATGAGGCAAAACGAAGTACCTGCCGTCATCCAGCAAAGAGTAAGCGCATACACGCCTTGGCAACCACGCTACTGTTGGCAGCCATAATTTCGAAATAGTAAAAGACTTCGTTTATTTGGGAACCAGCATCAACACTAGCAACAACATCAGCACTGAAATCCAGAGAAGAATCAATCTTGCCAATAAATGCTACTTTGGACTAGGTAGGCAATTGAAAAGTAAAGTCCTCTCTCGGCGAACGAAAATCATACTCTACAAGTCACTTATCGTACCCGTCCTGCTATATGGGGTAGAAGCATGGACCATGACAACAGCAGATGAAGCGGCTTTGGGAGTGTTCGAGAGAAAAGTTCTTCGAAAGATTTATGGACCTCTACGCGTTGGCGATGGCGAGTACCGAAGAAGATTTAATGATGAGCTGTACGAGCTATACGCAGACATCAACATAGTCCAGCGAATTAAAACGCAGCGGCTGCGCTGACTAGGCCATGTTATGCGAATGAATGATGATGCTCCGGCCAAGAAAGTGTTTCTATCGGAACCCGCCTATGGAAGCAGAGGTAGAGGGCGGCCCCCACTCCGTTGGAAGGACCAGGTGGAAAACGATTTAAACTCCCTTGGTGTGACCAATTGGCGCCGGTTGGCGGAGCGAAGGAACGACTGGCGCGCCTTGTTGGACGGCCATAACCGTTTAGACGGTTAAGTGCCAATTAAGTAAGTAAGTACGTTTTTACAAATTTCTCATAAAAAGAGTCAATGTCCGTGACTTCATCTATTGGTTTGTTGCACAAATAAATGTTAAAATGAATAATCTTCACGCAAGGCCTTATTGTTCCTCCGCCTTGCCCGTCCATCGTGCTCCATGCATGGCGATGATTTCAGTCTTTGTCTTAACCAGGCCTTTAACCCGCTGGAAATCTGTACATGTTTCTGAAAATCGTAGTCCATAAACGTTTGCTGTAGTTACCATCATAAAGAGGAGACGCCATCCGAGGATTGTTTCCTAATGTCAAATGAGCTTTTAGGTGGCGGGTCCCAACGCACAACCTGACTACGGTTTTTTGCTTTTAGTCGATGCCGTGGGCATTTTTGAGCCCCTAACCCGCAGAGCTCGTGTGCTTGTGGTGGGCCAGTTATTTAGTGCCATTTAGACTAAACTGTGCAAAATTGTTTTTATGTTTGCAAGCACTAGCTGAATGGGCTAGTTGAGTTGCATGCCATTTAAGGTAGTTTTACCAACCTTTTTGTGGTTTGCGAAAAGCGGATCTTTTCAAATAATTATAAAGATGACTGATTTGGTAAGATTACTGTTTTTATTTTTCCTTTTTTTGTTTAGTTTTATTTCTGCTTTTGTTTTTTTCAAAAATGGGCAAAATCCACTCATTTCACTACTTTGTTTATTTAAAACCTTTCAAACTGGTATTGCACGATTTTACGATATTTCTTCCTTTCAAAATTCACAAAAAAAATTACTTCCGATTTTTTATTTGTAACTTCACTTGACATTTTCTTTTCCACTTTACATATCGTTGCTATTCAGCCATTGCAGCAAGTCTAGCGCTGATTTTTTCCGTTTTCTAGCTTGCTCATCCGTGCAACTGTTATTTTTCCCATATTTAGGTTTCGCATTTGTCGCATTCGAAGCAAAAAGTGAGAAAGTAAAAGATGCTATGCTCTTTGTACATTCTTCCTTTACAGCACTGACATATCTCAGATTGTGCTTTTTACAGCTCTATTGCTCAGTGCACGTACTTTACCACTTTATTTTCATTTTCTACCACTTCTACCACAAAAGCCCAAAAATCTACCACAATTGCCTTCGTAAGGAAATTAAGAAACGATTCAATTACGAAGACGAAAAATTACACCTTTTGAAATATTTTTAGGCAAAAAATATTCCATCTAGTCAAATTACAACGATTGTTTCTTTACTTAAAGCTTTTCCATTTTACAAGACTTCCATGGAATTCTTAGCAACGTATGTCGATCATTAATGTTATATGATAACGAACAAAATAGAGAAGATGTTTTCCGACGATATTCTTAAAGGACGGATAAAATTGGGAACTAAAAAGAGTCTTCTAGAAGAAAATTTGTTTGAAAATTTGAGTGAATAAATGTGCTCCTTACCTCACAGTAGTGCAGCGCAGAAATGTCGTTCTCTAGAATGAACGACATAAAAATCGCCAAGCGTAAGGGATTAAAAGGGGGCTAAGATACTTGGCTTGG